>CAJNIZ010018369.1:42866-81693 GCA_905231905.1 Symbiodinium pilosum
TTTTTTTTTTTTTTTATGTGTTGGGGTTGATGGTTTCAATGCGGGAAGGTACAAGCAGTCATTCGCCACTGCAAAGGCCATCCTTCACCAACTGCAGTGTCCTTGTTTCTCTTTCCTTCAAGAGGTCGTGTTTGCAGCTTCAGTTCCCCGAAAGCAAGAGCTCCCGGCCCTAAGCCCTAAACCTGTACTAAACCCTAAATCAAATTAATGCACAGATCCAGGCTTAGAAAGAGCAATTTTGCTCTGCTAACGTCATGGGTTCCCCTGCGGAACCACCAAAGAATCTCGCTAAACATTTTGCTTTAATTAACCCCAAATACCAGAAATAACCCTATCTGATGGAAAGCCTAGTGGGGGGTGGCAGCAGGAACCCAAGCCCTAAACCCTACACCCTACAGGGAGGAGGCTGGGGTGGTAGGGGGTCGCATGAAGATCAGATCCGAACTCTAAAATCCGAAGCCAGTAACAGTAGCTGAGCCCTAAACCCTAAACCCTGCACTCTACACCCTTTGAAAATTGTCAGCCCTGAAATGCCACAAAACCTAAGCCCTATACTGTCAGCCCTGAACGCCGCACTCGACACCCTAAACTCTACAGCTTCAAGCTCCTGGCCCCGTGAAGCGCAGGTGCGAGAGAAGGTGACGGACCTCTTTGAGAGGCAAGGCTATGTCCTACTGTAGACCCATGATTAATCAACCCCCTCCCCTTAATAGGGATTCTAATGGGCATCCTAAACCCTAGACCCCTAAACCCTCAACCCTAAGGGTATACATTACTCAGTATTCCCGGAGATCTCGTGGGCCATCGGGGCAGTGTCAGGCAGGAGGCATAGGCCATAGGCTCAATGATTCGCAGTGGGGATGCTACGTGCGTGGGACCCTAAAGCCCAAAGGAGGTGTACAGTGTATAGGGTTTAGGGTTTAGGGTTTAGCGTTGAGGGTTGAGGGTTTAGGATGTAGGGTTTAGGGCCCAAAAGGGGTTCCCATGTACCTACTTTCAGGCCAAAGTATATACTATATACCTACATGGACCCTCTGAAAAGTCTACAAATAGTAACAGCCGTGGGTTATTTGGATCACGAGGGCTAGGGATACGAGATTTGGATATCTATTCAATCCCCAAATCGATGCATGCCCTACATGATCCTAAGCCTGTTGGCTGGGCTGCCTATAATACCGTGGATGGAGGAAAAGAATGCACCACTCAGCGTCCCTAAAGAAGAGCAATCATTCTGTATTGGGGCGAGAGAAAAGAAGATGCAAGGTTTACTCCTTACTGTTGCTTAAAGAAATAGTGGAGTGAACATTGAAACCCTAAACCCTAAACCCTAATCATACAGGGGTTATTGTAGTATCCACAGCGGGGAGGTTAAAAGTCGGACTTTGCGGAAGTCTCCTGGAATCAGCTGAGCCGTCTTCTATGTTGCAGGGTCATCCAAGCATGTCATTGTTGTATACATACGCAAAACCTGTATATAGGTGCTATTACTAAAGCCTCTGGGGCTTAGGGCTTGTTCCCAACGATCTCCAAGCCTAGTTGATTAGCGCAGTTCTTTCAACAAAGGCAGCTGGGCAATCACCCTAAACCCTAGCCCTAAATCATCTGAAATTGGGCGTTTCTGGAAATAATTCTCACTTCAACTTGAACAATCCTCACAATATCCCCTAATGTTTTCTGGTCCCAGTGGCTTTTACAGTCAGGACCCACTTGTTTCGCAGCGAGGAAGTCAGGGTTTAGGGCTTGCTAATCTAAACTAGGAGCCTTGTCCAGATGCACACCTCCGAGAATATCATGCGCCCTGAAGCGCCAATCCTCGAAAACCCACAGCCTGAAGGGTCTGGAGTATGGGGTAGAGGCACTCAGGGCCTAGGGTTAATCCCCCAACCCTACACAAAATCCTTGAAACCCTCTGTGTGACCCGCAGTCAGAATCTGGTACATATAAAGATCGTGGACATCCCTCTCCCCGAGCTGAGTAAAGAGCTCTGCCTAGACCCCGTAACAACCTTCTGTCATGTCCTAAGTAAAAGGGTAGCCTTCATGAAAATTATGGTGGCACTGCGTGGTAGTCCCCTGGCCGCAGTTCATAACTTGGCGATGTGTAGGACATATAGGAGCTTCTGTCCCTGACAGGGACCCCTGAAGTTCTGATACGATCCCCGCATATTCCTCTTCGCACACGTCTGTCGCGGACGGCCACCATCCTAAAATGCATGGTCCTACTGTATCTCGCAGCCCCTTAAACACATGAGCTATAGTCTAAACTCCTAGTATCCCCCTTAATAAGCCCTGTAATACCCCCGTATATAGTTCCCTATATATCCCCCTTTAAGGAGTTTAGACTATGGCTCATATCAAGACTGACAGGGCATCGTTGCCAACCTCCACAGAAGCTCAGAAGAAGAGGCCTGTCTTTCAGGGTTCATTAGGGATCATGGAAATGATAATGGAAACTACTATAGTATATTGGGGTTATATTGGGATAATGGAAAAAGAAAATGGAAGCCACTGTAGAATATTGGGGTTATGTTTGGATAATGGAAAAGAAAATGGAAACTACTATAGTACATTGGGGTAGTATTGGGATACTGGAAAAGAAGATGGAAGCCACTGTAGAATACTGGGGCTATATTGGGATCATGGAAATAGATTGGACATTGCTATGCAGAGTTATACAGGGATTATAGCATGTTGGGTTCAGTGGAAGTGGACGTGTATAGTCTAAACGCCTTAAAAGGGGGTGTATAGGGGATTATATAGGGGGCTACTATAGGGGTTATTAAGGGGAATACTAGGAGTTAAGACCCTAAACCCTAAACCCTCAACCCTATACTAGGGTTATTAAGGGGCATACCAGGAGTTTAGATTATGGCCCGAAATAACTTTCGGCTGTCCTTCGGCAACGACGGTTGTCTGACCGTCAGACATTCCGCCAAGTTTTCGGAGCGAAATTCCACATTTACAGTCTTCCTTAAGTAGATATATGTGGGGGTCTTATTGTAATATACCCAAATTACCCAAAGCTATATTCTGTTTACTTAAGGGGCACTGTTAAGACTTTTGAGCTCAGGGATCTCAGAGCCGATGGGTGTCTCAATGTCAATACATGATTCCCAAGGGGTCCATGTAGGTATATATAGTATATACTTTGGCCCTAAAGTAGGTATATGGGAAACCCTTTGGGCCCCAAGTATATACTATATACCTGCATGGACCCTTTGGGCATATGATTGCTATCAGCATCAATCTTATCACAGTAGCAAAACTCTTTGTGCAATCGCTCGAGGGACTTTCAAATTACATTGGCCCCCGGGATTAGCATGATACGATGTTGTATGGGCCTTGGGGAATATTTGGCGAAGCCGGCTTCTCCTACTTGGGCATCAAGCACATTTTGGGACTATTTTTTTTTTCCGTGGCCTGATCGTCTGGGGACCATTATTTAGGGAGTGGGTTCTGCGCTCAGAGTCTGTTGTTCGTGGGATATTGGGGTCAAGTACAGGGGTTAGGTATGGATGTTGCCACAACGATGGAAATATCATGGAAAGAGCAGATGCGATGGAAGCTAGGGTTATATACGAGGCTCGGAGTTCAGGGCTTTCGGCTTAGAATTCAGGGTTAATGGTTTTGGTTTCTGACATTGTGCTTGCAATCTGTTCTTTCAGGACATAATGTACACGAGAATATTTGCGACCTTTTCTGGGTTCAAGTAATATTTCCACTTTCAAGCACTTGCGGTGCTCAGCCAATATCCTGTAGGTTCCTGGAACAACGAAATTATCGTCTCTGGTTCAGGTGGGCAGCTGGTGTGATGCGCCCCCCCTGCTTGCCTGAGAATTGGGGGTTCCCTTTTTGTGTCTCTCATTTTGAGGGATCTCGCTCTCGTTGGAGGTACCGGACCCTTTGAATTGTAGTAACAAAGATGTCCAGTGACTGCGTAGATTTGTTACAAAGACCCCAGCATAGATGCAAAACAACTGGATCCCCCAGAATAATTTAGGGAGTTCTATGGGTTAGGAGTCATAGTTTGTTTAGGTGTGGGATCTGACCTTTAGATCCTCTCAGGAGTCTTGGCAGAAGTGAGGCTTCCATATCAATATCAGTTAATCGCATTACTTCAACAGCCCTACGCTGAAACGGTCCTGTCTCGAAGATGAGCTAAGTAAGGGCTTAACGTGGACCTATGGGGAACCAAACGGGTTCTTAAGATAGGAAAAACTGACAATGAAACAATGTGTTCGGATCCACCGTTTGGAGATGTGTAGGAACTTCTCAACAACCATCCTTGCAAGATTCTTAACAGGCAGGGAGCCTCCTAGTCTAATCTCAGCAAAACAACCCTGGAGCCCATGAGGATCGTCAAACTTCCCCTAGATCAGACCTGAATCTTCACACGGCCACACCATTTCTCAATGTCATTGCTCACAGTGGTACAATCTATAGTACGGGAACCTGAGGGTTTTGAAGAAATCTGTCTTTTCAAAAGGTGGCTGACCTTCGTGCCCCTTGTCAGCAGCTTTTGCCTTCCGACTTGTCCACGGCCAGAGAGTTGAAAAGGCTGAGGAATTTAGGGACTATAGTGTTTAGGGTTCGGGCTGAGTAATTTAGGGTTCAGGGTAAAGTACTTTTTTCTGGGTATTGGCTTTATACATTCCCAGATATATAGGGACTTTGCTCGGGAGACTCCCCAGACTCCCTCTTTACATGAAACCAAGAAGGGTTGGGAGACCTCCCGAAGAGCAGATGCCACGGTGGATGGAGGAAATTTGGCACCACTTAGGACCAATGTATAATGCTGTAATCATTGGGCTAGAAGGTATGTAGGGTGGTGCAAGATTTCCTCCATCCACAGTAGCTTACTGGAAACCGCCACCTCTTTTCCTTTAAACGGAGGTTTCGTATGTGTGTCTGTTGATGACCGAGGTAAGGGGCGGAGTCATTAGGTGGCCCACAGTGTTTTTTAGAAGTACATATTGACTGGCGGGATAACACACGACGTGTTATATGACCAGCAGGAGTTACAAATATACTGCTACTGCTAGGCACTGCTAGGTCCCCGCGAGGCACACTTACGATACCGTGCCGGGCCTCATGGACCCGGAGAGGGACCGCCGGCACCGCCGCAAGCCCAGGCGCGTCGAGTGTCAGTGCGGAGGCACACCCTCACACGACCACATCTCTTGGCACTGCCCGCGTTCTCGCGAGCTGCGCGCGCCTGTGCTCGATGCTCTTCCTCGGCCACTGCGTTGCATGCCTGTCTCTTTCAGACGTAGCACCTTCGTGCCTGTTGGCCTGGAGATTAGTACCGCGTCCACGCATGTGGCGCACACTGCACTTGTCAATATATGGCAGCAGCAAGGAGAGTGCCACTGTCGTGGCGCCACCCGCTGCTCCAGGGGCGATGTCCCAGGTACAGCCTGAGGCAACCGTCGAAAAACGAGGTCATGTGCCGAAACCTGCCCCTAATAGAGGCATCTTCTGCTGCGAATGTGGTAGGCACACCCAGTACGTCAAGCACGTTAAACGTAAGATTCCCGGCAAAATCCAGTCTGATCCTGCCAATTTTGGTCTGTTGCGCTGCAAGGTTTGTGGCCGCAGGTATCCATGGATGCGGCGTCACCACGTGCTTAATAGCACCAACTGTCACCCCTCACCGTTGCCACCTCCCCCCTCCTGGGTTTCTCGCATCTCGTCCACGCACAACAAGCAGCCGGCTGAAGCTACTGCTGCACCTCATGTTGATGCTCCTTCCCCTAGAGATGAAGCTCAAGAAGACAGGCAGGTACGCCTTAGGCCGAAGACCACCCCTCTGCACCAGCACACTGACGATGCTCGTGATGAGCAGATGCACCATGCACCACCAATGCAGCCACGAGAGCTGCCCAGAGGTTCCACGGACATGCCACGCAACACCCCCCCACCCCTTGCGAGTGATGCAACCGCATGCTGCGTTGCTCAGGCACACCCCGACTACTGGACCCTGGCGGACACAGTGTGCTTGAAAGTCTCTAGTTTTACTTGTACCCCATAGTGGCAATTCACATGCCGTTGTGGCATGCACAGTAGCTTGGACTTTACACCCCAACCTTGACATTTTTTCTTGTGAAGAGGCAATGAGAGCTCAGTCGTTTCTGGAGCAGTGGGGGGCCACCGCTTCGCGAAAGAGGTAAAGGGGAATTTAAGTTTACTCAATACATTGAATCGGAAACTCAATAGGTTGACGGTGCTTGTGCAAGATAAAATTCAACGCAGCTTTAACAGCAGGCGGCAGTTTCTCTGATTGCTGGGTGAGTGAGGATTAAAAACATGGATTCATGTAGTAGTTCCTGTAAGGGCCCAAAGTATGTTCCCAATAGTCTGTTCCTTGATTCCCTACCATCTGCTAGTAATTGTTTGTTCTGTGCATGTGCATGTCTTCCACATATCCAAGGGTGGTCGGTGGCGGTCCGACAGGAGTCGAGGCGGCCCACTGCACATGAGGAAGTGCCAGAGCACGTGCCCAATTCACCTTTGTACTCATTTGCACCAGAATATCATGCGGGTATTTCCCAAGACCCTAGATAATAATCCCAAGTCAGGAATCCTTTAATATTCTCGATGCATTTCTGGGGTTAGGAAGTCTCTAGGGGCACCCAATTGTGATAAATACCCATGTTAATTACACAAGCGGACGTTTGCCCTTTTGGCCGATCTGGTCCTCAGCCTCCCCTCCATTCAGAACGTTTTGGGTTTTCAGGCAGGAAGGTTTAGGCGCGCAAGCTAGAGCCAGTACAAAACCATACCACAAGGCTGTGTAATGGTCATTGCTGTGGCTACTAAAATTCCTGCATGACCCTTGGTATCTCATTATAAGAATTATGGTACTATGATGTAGTAAGGTCATGCAGGATTTTTGCATCTACTGTATAGATAGTGACACTGCAAAAAGTTCTGCCCCCGTGCAAGTTTCCCAAAATGTTCCCCACATAATTCTCGAGGAACTTTGCAACATTTGTACATATTCCCTACATTTTTTAGGGCTTTTAAGGGGCCCCTTTTCGAGAACCCCACATGGAAGGCACATTTTTGGAAAGTCAGGCGGCCTTGGAAAGTTTCAGTAATCAAACCAGAGCCTTAGAAGCGATACGATCCCTAAACCCTTAAAACCCTAAAACACATGTTATCCTCATTGTTGGACTGCCTAGTGAACTGTCTTCCAGGAAAGTTAAAGTTGTGGTTGTTGCGCGAGGGGTCTGAGTATTGCTGCGTTGGCTTGTTGTGTTGCAGGAGGGTTTAATCTTACGGGCCCTTTCTACACAGCCAACAAGCATTTGCCCCCTAGACGTTCGACCCGAAACCCCAAACGGCAAAACCAAATCCCTACAGTAAGCCATGACCCCCAAAAGCCCCAATACCGAAAGACGAGCAAATTACAGTAGATTCCTTGAATATGCCCTATCCAAATTGTCCTTGCGGTAATCCTTATAGCTGTCTCTAGGTGGCCGCAGACATGGCTGACTTCATCACAGGTGATGCAGCAGCTCCTCGGATGGTGCCTAATGTCGGAGCCGATTTTTGTCAACAGCAGCAATAGCAAGACGAAGACTAACAATAGTTATCCTAGAGGGTCCACATATACAACCATTAGGGAATTGGGACCCATAATTCCATCTATTGTAGGGTATTTGGGGGCCTAATTCCCTAATAGTTTTATATGTGGACTCTCTGGGTATAAGAATAGTACCACGAATCGTATGTTGGGTGTATATGTTGGTGCTACGTCATCAATCAAGGCTTGCCGTTTTTGTTGGAGGATGTTTTCCATGCAGGATGGTTTGAGATTGACGGAATGCCCGCATTAAAAGCCTTAAGGCCCAAGCCCTGAACCCTGAACCCCATACCCTAGACTTGCACTGAAGGCTAGCATTGCCATCGTTGTCGTAACCTAGGGATCCAAGTATACAAACAGTACCTACATTGAGCCCTCAAGTCCGGAAGTATTACCTACATGGGGCTATTTGGATCCCTCTAGGGTTGGGACTTGATCTTCAACAATCAGCCGTTCCAACTGCAACGCGTTCTGCTCAACATCTCGCCAGCACCATAACTTGCACATACACAGGCATGTCCTAAAGCTACACCCATACATACACACACCTTGGGCGCTTTATCATCCACCCGGAAGTCTTAAGTTAACGCCTCTCCTCTGATTGTGTACTTGAAATAAGCGTAAGAAGAGTAGTAATAGTAATAATAGTAGCTCAGGAGCTTTATCCGAAGCTCATGGATTATGTGACCGTGAAGCTCGTCAACACTGGCATCCTGGCTTCTAGAGGAAGAAAGAGGTCAATGTCAGTCATAGGTAGTTGTTGAGGGTAGGGTTTAGGGTTTAGCGATGACGACCCATGAAGTGGTTCTAGGAATCTTAACAGCAACCATCAAAGTACTGCAGAAACATCTTTTCGAAACATCCTATGCGGTAAGTTGTCAAGCTTGTGGTGCTTTGTGGGTTCCCTGTACATGACGGGGAGCAGTATGATGGGGACCCCAAGGAGAGACCAGCATTTTGACACCCACCACGGTTGTTTAGGGTTTAAGGTTTTAGGGTGTTGGGTTTCGGGTCTGGGGTTTTAGGGTTCAGTGTTTAGGGTTTAGGGTTTGATGTCTGAACTGAAGCCCAAAACCTAGACCGTGCGAACCTCGCACTCGCATGCGAGATCCGATCATGCAGGGATTAGAGGCTATAGGGCTCTATAGGTATACTGGAAAAGAAAACGGAAACTTGTAGGCTCTGAATTTATCAAGGTTTAGGGCTTTAGGGAACCAGGGTTCCGGGGTTTAGGCCTGAGCGTTTAGGAATATTACCCCCATAATGGAGTTTTTCGAACGCGAAATGGATACTGGGTTGATATAGTGGCTTTTGTAGAGATAATCACCAACATTGTAGACCTCGGTCTCTTGTATAGAATTTTCTCGGGTACCTCGATTAGACCCAAGATGGATATCGGCAATTGTTGAGGTCCCAGCAGTTCTTCCAATGCTTGAAGTTGTTGGTTGCTGATAACGAATACCCTTAACCTTAAGCACATACCCTAATACAGAAGTTTCCAAGTTCCTTCTTTTCACTCTGGAGCCCGAGGAGTAGTATGGGAGTTGGGATTGGGTGGTATGGGAACACATGACCTATCAATGTCCTGATTGAGTCCGAGAGGGGCCTAAAAGTTGTGAGGGCACGATTGCCAGTTTTGCTGGATGTTGAGCAGGCTTTGTGGACAAAGAATACGAGCCCAGCTGAATCACATGATGCCTGGGTCTCCGGCACAGGGAAAGTCCGCTGGGCGGAGCCGGAGGCAGGCGATCTCCTGTCCTTCGAGGAACGATCGGATGGGCCTCAGCTTCTGGATGACAATCGCAATACTAAATTGGAGATGGCCACCAAACGCAAGCTGAATGGAGCAGGTGATAGCAGTGCAGAGGGAGAACCGGACCTTTGCAAATTCAAGCATGGATACCTTGCAGCGCCACCTGTATGCAAATATGCAAAGAGAGGGATAGCCTGAACAACTATAAATATGTGCTAGATACCAGTATGAGTGGCATGACGACGTAGTAAGTAGATTAGTACTTGGGACAGCTGGCGTCATCATGTGAATGATAGTTGCCGTAACCCAAAGGGTCCATGTAGGTAGGTATATCGTATACAATCGGGCCCTGAAGTAGGTATATGCGGACCCTTTCGGGCCCTGAGCATATACTACATGTCTACATGGACCCTCTGGGTAAGTCTAGCACTGCTAAGTCCCAGACTGACCATCTAAGTACGTAGCTTGTTGGTGCTCAAAGGCGAGTGGGGCAGTGGACCCTTTAAAGTTTAGAGCTTAGGGCTTTTGAAGCCCTATACCCTAAAGCCTTTGAGAATCCCTAGATTTCCTTCCCTACAAGGCTGATGATGTTGCCTCCCCCTTCCCCTTAAGCACTCTAGCCCTTAGCATTGCACTCTGCTGGCGTTTCCTGATTTTCCAGTCTCCCACTCCCCCTGATCACTCTTAACTTTAACCCTCAACCCTTCAACCAGGGGCAGTTTACATGTTCTTTCCCTCTCTTTTACTCACTCCGAACACCACGAGCTTGCACTCTGCAGTACTTACTAGTTCTTATTCGGGAATATGGAAATATTGTATGGAGTATATAGAGACTAATAATATAGGGATCATATAGGAATCATATTTCCTTATTCCCTACTAAAACGTCCGTTTCATCAGGGGAAGTGATCTTGGTATTTTTTGGGTATGGGGTATACTGGGTTGTGCAAGGTTTCCTCCATCCACAGTAGGGCTGGGACCCAGGCGACTTCCTCCTTTCGACCTACGACCGCGGCATCTCCCAGAAGTGCATCGAGATCTTTCAGGATAAAGGTGGCCTGCAATTTCACGAGAAGTAGACTTCAGATGGGTATGACCTGGAAACTGGGTGTGTGTAAGGGTCTGTTGGATTTGGGTAACCGCGGCTCCCAAAATTAGGGTCCCTGTCATCGTCATACAACGCATTCCTCTTATATGATAGGGCTTAGAGTTCAGGGTTGCGCACTTGCGGCTTAGGTTTGAGGACTTCGGGATTTGGGCATGGGGTGTGACGTGAAGGCTAATTACCATGGGGGAAGGGTCCAGGAATGGACGCAAGAGGGTCAAGCAGGACGATAACACCTTATCACTTGAGGGTTTCGGGGTTTTGGTATGTGGAGCTCAGGAGATCTACTTAGACTTCGGAAGTGGGTGAAGAAACCGGATAACTGTGTTGTAGATGATGGCCTCTAGGAGCTCCAAGTGAAGTTCCCCCAACCTTCCCGCTAAACTAGCCCCAAACTTCAGGCTTATTCCGCCGGGACGAGGGAACTGAGTGCATGAGCTTCAGCCGTTGGGTACATGTAATCCTACTAGAACTGGAAGGTTGACCATCCTTGGGCCAAGAAACTCGAGAGCTAGGGTTATAGGGGGATTAGGGTCTAGAGTCTGGGGTTTAGGGTTCAGAAGAGGACGCTGTGGGAACCTGTCTCTTAGAGGTTTTGGGCTGAATTTGTTCGACGTTTCAGGCTAATTTATGTGCCCCCTACTTGCTTCCCAAAAGGGTTTAGGGTTTGGGATCAGGTGTAGGCCTTCCAGGCTTGAATCGGATCAGGGACAATCGAGAGCGCTTTTTTTGTTGGCGGGGGATCGCTAGCATAAGGGCTGTATAATTTCAGGGTGTATGAGGAGGCCCGTATGAAAAGCAATATGCACATACATGAAGGGGTTTAGTTGTTGATCTAGGTGGAGACATACTTCCTGTCTGTGAATATCTTTCTATGAGCGTAGTCGCTACACCAGGTGACCGTTCTAGCGTGAGATCTCTTTCAGTTTCGGAGCTTTCCTGAGAAACCGGTTAAAGCCGCAGTTGTAAGGCAGCGTGTGCTCCCGTGTGCCAATTCTCCTCCTCTGATGTTGCCCAAGGGGACCATTTCCCCCCATGTTTCAATCAGTTCGAACATTATGTCACCTCATGTGGTTGAAATTAAAGGGACCTCAAAGTGGTGTCTATTAGAGACATTTAGGCGACCAAGGGCAAGAACCCTTCCAGGCCGGGAACCTTTTTGGTGACCCGCTCAAACTCAGGCCTCATACCACAGGTGGGTCATTGTTGAATATGGTAGTTTCCCAAAACAGGGGACCCCAATAATATAGACCCCAAAATGATATAGTCCTTGTGGGGCCTTTCACAAAGGGCCCCCCGTATTTTTGGAAAGCCCCATATAGGTCTAGGGTTTATAGGGCCAAGGAATATAAGGCCCCTTAACTCTAAACCCGAATCCGTAAACCCTAAACCCTAAACCTTAAGTGTTGAGAAGCGCACCTGCGCAAGGTGTCGAGGTTCTTGCAGGCTACCGCGTAACCGAGATCACCAAGAAGGACCGTCTGGCATCGAGGGTGAAGGTCTTACTTGCTCGAGGTTTAGGCTTTAGGGTTCAGGGCTTAGGGTTTGGGGTTTAGGGTTCAGGGTTTAGGGTTCAGGGTTTAGGGTTCAGGGGCAGGGTTTAGGGTTTACGGTTTGAGGTTCAGGGTTCAAGGTTTAGGATTCTTGGTCTAGGGGTCCATTTTTTCCCAAACCCTTACTCCTATCTCCGGTTGCAAGCTTTGGGGTTATACCTGCGCCGACTTGCTGCTGTTTACGTACGGCTGCGGGAGTGCCTCCATAAATTTTCCCCATTGCCATACCTGGGGGATGACGTAGAGATATACAGGGTTATACAATAGGGGACATATAGGCATTGCTTAGGGATACGAAGGGTTTATTTAGGGATATATAGGCTGCATAGGGATTATTTGGGGATACAAAGTAACTGTTTAGAAATATAGAGGAATCTAGGGACATCGAGGGATTAGATAGGGTTTGCGCCAATATTCATTTCCCCCCCTCCCCTTTGAGCAGCCTAAGCCCTATACCCTCCAGTCGTCCCACTGTCTTTTCCTCCATTCCCACCTTAAACCCTAAACTTAAGCACACTTAATCCTAAACCTTTTGAGCAGCCTCTGTTGTCCTTGAGAAGGGCACCGAAGTACTAAGGTGAGCTGCAAGCCGAAAACGTAGGTTCTAGGTTTTAAGGTGCTCAGTATGGAAGTGGCGAATGACAAAGCTAATGGAAACTACACCACGGGGGTTTCCCGAAGTTAGGGGTACTTTTTGAGGGTCGCAATATAATGGATATATGGATAGTAGCACGTTGGCGTGCATATTGGGCCCCCACTTATGGATTCTACTCTACAATTCAGATCATTGGGGTCCCCCTATTCATGGAATCTGCTTTGCATTTCAGATCATGCAGGCGTTCTGGTTTAGGATTTAGAGCGGGTATGGAATGGGGGCAACAATTTCTGGGACCATTGTATGGTGATTACTTTGGAATTGCTATAAGGATCCAGTCCCTGCTAAACCCTAAACCCTAAAAAAACCTAAACCCTAAACCCTAAAGCACCAGGTAGTTTGAAGGAGCCCCGCTGCGTGGTTGAAGCTGCACCCTTTGCAAGACTAGTGTTGGGAGGATGTAGGGTTTATTGTTTAGGGGTTTAGGGTTTAGTGAATCCAACAAGTCAGTACTTCCTTGACCCTCCAATGTAATTCCTTTTTTGGGGTTCTGGCAGGGTTTGTTGGTTTAGGATTTGATTTAAGAAATATTGCATAAGCGGGTCTAGGTTTTAGTTTCCCTGCGTAGGGGCACCCCAATATAGACCCCAATATATTATAATCCTTATTCTAGGGACCCCTCCAAAAAGTACATCCAATTCGGGAAACCGAATTCCGAAATTCTAAGCCCTACATACCCCTAGATATTCCCTTTAATGCCTTTAGAGGTACCCCTAATTTTAGGGGAAGCCCCCGGGTTGTGGTTAGGGCTACTGGTGGAGTGACATTCTCGCGTTGCCATCATACAGGCAGTGTGGCAGAAGACTCCGCATATAATCCGCAATCCGCATCCTCTAAATGCTGTTACAGCCCTTATTTATCCCTATACTTTCCTTCCCCAAGAGCTCCCTGTGTGAGAAGCTCACAAGCGAAGCAGGCCTGAAACAGGAACCCTCTTGAAGAATCAAGGGGGCTTTGTAAGCATACTTCTAACACTTATGAGTCATAGTATAGTATCCCCTCCAAGCCTTTGCATCCCCTTTATTAACCTAAACCCTGAACCCTAAACATACATAGTATGAGGATCAAAAGGAGCGCCTTTAAAAAAAAAGATACTAGGTCCCCGTGACCAGACGCTCGGGCCTGTTGGGAAGCCAGGCTCCCGAAACTTCCTGAACTAAGCTTATACTAGATACTCCAGTAGTACCCTGTATCCCTTTTTATTTAGGGTTTAGGGTTTAGCAGTAGTGTTATTTTCCCCATTTTGTTTTGGAGTGTCCTTATTAAAGCTGACTATTAGGAAAAAGGATACTCTCCTTATTACGGGGTTACTGGGGAACCTAGTATAGTTTCGGGCTGCGGTGGTTGGAGTGGTTGTGGAGAGAAGATACGGCTAGGGATAAGGGAGAAGGGCTACCAAAATGAAGGTGCGAGAGTTTGCAAACTCCAAGGAGGTCGAGCGCGAACAGTGACAGAGAAAGGGCGATCTGTCGGCTCCATACGGACAACCTCTATAAAGGAGAAACACATGGAAAAGAACATAGACATGAGAGTGAGCTGTGCTTCTATAAGGGTCTTTACAGGATTCTGGCAACCCAAGCCCCAAAATTAGGTCCCAGCATTAGGTGTGTGACACCTACAGAGCCGTCACTTCGCGGGCTGGGATTTCCTAAGCCCTAAGCCCTAAACTGCCTTGTGAGGAGGGAGCCCCCAGAGTTGAGTGTGAAAATGGTAGTTTCCATAAGTAGGGGGACCCCATTTAGATCCCCAAAATGCTACAAGTATAATCTTTCTGATTGGGACCTCCAAACAGGGTACCCCTAGCTTTGAAAGTCCCATATAGGTTTAGGGTTCATATTCTAATCTTTATTACGGGAACTCCGAAAAAGGTATCGAGAATTTCTTAGGAACCTCCCAGATTCTTTGAGCCCAGCAGAGCAGAAGCCTCTGCCCCTTGCTCAGCGACTTCTTGTGGGCTGCTTGTGCAGTTCTTTTCAGTGTTGGTATAATCCCCCTCAGCAAACCGAAGCCTGAAACCCAAAGCCCTGCAGCCTAAGCCCCCGCATCTCACAACATACCCAAAGTGTCCATAACCATTGCTTGCCCAGATTTCCCTGAAGCAGCGAGAATCCTCTGCAGCCCTTGCACCCCAATCCCATTCATCTAAGCTTTCTGAAGCCCTGAACCCTAAACGCTCATTTCTATCCGCAGCTCTACGCCCTACTGTCCTACAGCCCCTTACAATACCATTCCCCTATGGTCCCTTGTGACTACTAGTAGCCTATAGCCATTTATAACTACTATTACTCAATAGGCTCTTACAACCCTCGAACCATAGCTCCTACCAGGAGGGTTAGGGGAATGTAGCAGGAATACTTATAACCCCTATAAGCAGCAACAAACTGACCCTCCAAAATCCCTGTTATTAACCTGCCTCACTGAGTCCCCCTGGCCCTCCAAGTAGAGCGGCAGGATATTTCGCCTAAACCCTAAACCCTAAATCCTAGCATCAGGATATTCGCATGAAGCAAAAGGCTGGGGAAGAGCTGTGAATTGGTCAGCACTGATGATGTGGACGATCTCAGGTCCAGGGTTTCAGGCTTGTAGCCAAAAAGGGTTATTGTCGAGAATTTGGGGGGTTCCGGCTTAAATTCAACGGGGATATTGTTTGTGCGGATTCCTACCATGTACATAGATGCATGGTGCATAGCCGCAAGTTTGGCAAGACAAGCATGATCCTTATAGCTTGCCACGCGCTGTCTTCATACCCGTGGTTCCTGATGGGCACCTACCAAGAGAGGGCATCCAGTGGATGCAGGAAACCTTGCACCCATTAGGATCCCTGAAATATTGTAAACATTGGGGCGTATAGTGTATTCCGTGGTGCAAGATTTCCTCCATCCGCAGTATGGCCTACGATAGAAATGATCTTCCATACGGTCGGCTTTCCCTAGACTATGAGTATCTCTGGGGATTCACGGAGGTCGTTTGTGCACTGCCGCATATGGTCTTACGGTCAGGGTATGACATCTACAATTATCATTCGTTGCAAGATAGAGTGCAAATCATATGTCAGTCTAAATTTCCAACCCTTACGCCCTAAACCCCGAACCCTAAAAACTAAACCCAGAGCCTCAAAACCTAAACCCCAAACCTTAGACCGTAAGCCCAACTCTAACCAGGTGGACCTCTGCGTTACAATCCTAATCAGGGGTTTATCATGACTTCAATAAAACCCCTACATTAAGCCTAGTTTCCGTTTCCATTTCCATCCGCTTCTCCTTTATTCTTATCATATTGGCATGATAGCCCCAATCCTTTGATAAACCCTACTCACCCTAAACCCTAAACCCTATAAAACCTAAAACCCGTAGTGCCCTTCTAAAGGCACTCCTCCACCCCAAGTTAAAAACGGTTCAGCCCCTGATTTAGGGTGAAAGATCCTATCATAAAGGTTTGGTACTATCGATACTAAAAATCCTGCATGACCTTAGTATATAAATTGCGTGACCAGATTTCCCAAGATATGAGCTGGAGTCTACACTCCCTAAAGGGGCTATATCGCGGACTATCACAAGGTTATTGAAGGGGATATTAGGAGTTTAGCCTATGGCCCCTATAAGTTTCTTATGGTCACACAGGATTTTGGTATCTACCGTGTCACCAACAAGGTGTTTAATAGGATCCCTTCAATTGGGTAGGATAGGGCATAGGATCCTAGCGAGTCCAGGGTTTCGAGATCTCAGCCCAAGGACGGAGAATCGAATGGATCAGGGAACAGAAAATGAAATGGAACCTGAAACTATATAGGGTCTATATAGCCTCCCCTCATGCCAGTCTTCTTACAGCTGATAAAATCTCAAAACTGCCGGAGAATCAGCACAGCGATGTTTCAGAACAAGCCTTACTCTATAAATTGAATAAGACCATCAACCGAATGTAGCGGAGGGGAAGCTGGACTCCTAAGAAGCCAAAACCTCTCCATGATTTCATTCACCAGTCACACCCAACAAGTTCCTCATCAGCTTCAATATGCACCCTTTATGCCCCTAAACCCCTAAACCCTAAACCATAACCCTAGAACCGAGGTGTACACTCTGAACCGGCGACGAACCAAACGAGCTACTGCCAATATTCGCCTCAGCAACAGACCGTTAACGGGGACATAGGGGTCCCTATTATGAGTTCCTAATATAGTCCCTAATAAGGAACCCCTGTCCATTAATAATATGGAGAAATATTGACTGCAGCTCAAATGGGGGTGTACTATAGTACCCCCCCATGTAGACCAAGACTACGATGATTCCATATTCCCGTTTTGGCTTTGGTGTGCTGTACCAAGAAAGTCTTATCTGGTTCAGTCAGACAAAGACCCGTCAAATGCCCGCTGACTTCGGGCCACGCGAGCTAAGATATTCTAGCGCGCGGTTTCCACCTTTATCTTGGATGCTAAGTGCAAGGCATTCGGGAGCTTGTGGGGCTTGGGGAAAGCATGAGGCCAGCACCCTTAGGCCCCAGCCGACGTCAACGCATCTCAAGCGCCCCAAGTACCTGAACATGAAGACGGCAGGTAGTCAACAATATGAAGACCACACCCGGCCACCAGCAAGACAAAGCGCACAATCACCAACACAGCTGACCATGAGGACCCTTGAGTACGGATGCAACTTGCCTGCAACAAGCCCTGAACCCTACACCCTATAAACCCTAAATGCGGGCTTCCCAAACTTGGGGGGTACCATTTCGGGGGGTCCCTATGATAAGGACAATAGTATTTTGGGGTCTATATTGGGGTCCAATTAATTTGGGAAACTACCAAGTCCTAGACCTTAGAGCCTAAGCCCTGAACCGTGTGGTATCCAAGGTCTGGGCTTGAGCATCTAGAAGCGGTTTAGGTTTTTGGATTTAGCGTTTATGATTTATGGTTTAGGGTTTAGGGTTTAGGGTTTAGGATTTAGAGTTGAGGATTTAGGGATTAGGGTTTAGGATTTATGGATTAGGGTTTAGGATTCAGGGTTTAAGGATTAGGGATTAGGGTTTAGGGTTTGAGAACTTTTGGGGCTTTAGGTGTCAAACGATACCATATCACTTACCGGCGCCTAGTAGGGAATAAGTGAAAATACAGCATAGGATGTGCCTGAAATACAAATATCTGCGACACCACTCCAAGAAAAATCAGGTGAACCGAGTGGGAGTTGCTATTTTCCTTCGAACTCAAGCATCACAATCGCCGCAATGGCTTGAAAGTATTGTGCGCCATCCACATCAGGAACATGGATCAGCATTCCCGCTACATCAACCCGGGGTCAACTACATGAGCGGAGTTCCCGCTCATAGCGGGCAGCGCAGCCATCAGCGGCACCTCTTGCAACAATGGAGTCTGTGGTCTGTCCGTCCACAGAGGTGGCGCGGCCCTGAAGAAGGATAAAGCGGGTGACGTTCTTCTAGCCCTGGCCGGGCAAAATGACCACTGAGGACTTCCTCCAAGAAGACGTCTAGGGTTTGGGGTTGAGGGGTTTAGGGTTTAGGGCTCGGGGGTTACAGGTTGCAGGTTTAGATTTCAAAGGTCAGAAATTAAGGTTTAGGGGTTTAGGGTTTAAGGTTTAGGAAGCTTGCCCTAAACTCCCTGATCCCAGCCTAAGCTCAAAAGACTGGAAGAACCCCAATGCCTTAAGCCCTGAATATATTCCCTGCTCCCCTACAAACCTTAAACCCTAAGCGACCTCCCAGTAAATTAACATCCTCATGGTCTTGAGCACCCTCAACCTTGGACCCTGAACCATGACATTCCTTTGTAAAGGATTGGGTTCAGGGTTCAGTGTTCCGGAAGTAAGGTCTACATAATGATAGCTAGAATCCCGAATGGAGGCCCGCTTGATCTCCTCAAAATGCACTCCCTCACATAATTTCCGGCAGTTTCTTGGCCTAGGGAGGGCTCTATAGACTAGACTGTAGAGTTTAGAGTGTACGATTCAGAGTTCAGTGTTCAGAGGTGAGGGTTTTGATTGGGGTTTAGGGTTTAGGGTCTTTGATAAACGTCTGCATGAGCAGAGGCAAGCAGATCTCCGCTGGGGTCTTGCAAAGCTAAGCAAACCTGACATAATAAAACCACCTGTTTGCTCAACCTAGCAGATCCCAATCCCCAAAGCCTCAAGATCTCTACGAGTTTAAATGTCCAGCGGTGTAGTCTTTAGATGACTTGTAGGTTCGGTTGACAGACAAATCTGGAGTTCTCACATTCTGAATTTAAGTTCACGCCAACCTGCAAGGGAACAGTATTAAACACAAACTCGTAGACCCTAAGCCCGAAGCAAACCACTGCAGGAACAGATTCTGTCTCAAAATGATGGGGCTTATACACACGTGACAAACCAAAGCCTGGTTGAGCAACAGAAGATTCGAACAAACGGAGCGTACTTTCGGCCCGTACGCACATGGTACGCACGTGGCTTCAGCATAACCCCCTGTATTGTGCTGCCGCCGTCTCACGCTGCCTTGTGGTCATGCCCAACCTTAAGTGCCAAATTGGGGAGTTGCCCCCACCAACCCCCCCGCACCCCCCAAACCCGAAAATGTCACTTCTGAAGGTGTTGTCTGGGCAGCTGGCATCCGACAGAACGAGCTGACGAACCAGCTGAAGGAGCGCCGCAGTGGCCGCTTCTGAGTTAGCTTGGGGTCCGTTAGTTGCAGAAAACCCAACAAGGAGCATGAATGCTTGCGAGGGCAGATGCTGGATGCTAATCTTTGCAGACTGTTGTACCTCTTCACACGGTGTAGCATGAGAGCTTTTAATCTTACATGTCACAGATCATGGCATTAGCCCTCGGCGTTTGTGCAAGGGTCTGTTTGAGCTTGGCACCTGCCTTACACCTTAACACGTAACGCTAAACTTAAGAGGATTCCCTCATCAAGATGAACGAGGGTGTGTCAGATGGAAATGTGTGGCTCTGGCAGCATTTGGCCAGTTTCCCAGTCTGGGATCGCACGGCTCGTAACGTTTTCGTATCCCAAAGTCGCCCGCCCTTGCATACTATACACACTAAACCCTTATCTTCATAATCCCATCGAGCCGCCCTAACCCCATGCAAGTTGGGACGCCCTTTATGTCAAATTGGTACGCTGAGCTTGTCCAAGGGGTTGAGAAGACTAGGGTTTTAGGATTTTAGGGTTTAGCGTTTAGGGGTTTAGGGTTTAGTGTTTAGGGGTTTAGAGGTCCATTTTCTGGTGGAATCTTTCTTTTCTGGCATTCAAGTCTTTCTTGGGAACCCTACATAACCCTGAGAGCAAAACCCCAAGCAATAGTTTGGGCTTCAGGTGCCAGGTAATACTAGCTATAGTAAACGCCTCGTATCCCCCTGAATAACCCGTATACTACTCCCTTGTAGAATTCCCTGTATAACCCCCTGTAGGAGTTTAGATTATAATGCATATGGTCGTCATAATTTTTGGCGCAACTCTCAGTTTTAATCGTTTTAATCATTGGGGGACCAGGGGTTATTGGTTTAGGGTTGGTAAGTATACTTGCAACCGAATGAGCCATACGGTAACCCTAGTCCATAATGAGATACTTGAGGTCTGGATGATTAGCTTTAGTTAGTCGCACAGGCTGTCAAAGTGGGGCTCGATTATAGTCACGCGATAGCTCATGGCGTTTAATTTCCGGCGGGTTTTTGTACTTGTAGCCTTGATGGTCTGGAAACATAAAACTGAAGCCCTACAGTTCAATGTATGATAGGTTTTCCAGCCATTTGGATACCAATGTCATTATAACTAGCTAGCAAGTTCCCAGGCCATCTGTATAATTAGACTGGCTCCCCACATTCATGTCCGCCGAGATGCGCCTAACTTTCCTTGAGTGCTCTCTGCAGAAATCTGGTGAGCCGAATCTGTAGTCCTTATTTAGGGGTTCTTGTCTGAAGCCCTAAACCCTAAACCCTAAGGACTACCATGTGGGGCGGGCCATAAGGAGCTTGATGCTGGCCCTTGTCTATTTGGCTTTCAAAGGGTTTAGATTTTAGGGTTCAGGGTATAGCTCTACTCCTCAAAAGCCGCCATCATGTTATAATTAAGAGGGAATGTCCCCCTTGTTGGACCGACCTTGCGAAGTCCCCCGTTTCAAGAACTTCCGAATCTGCTAACAATTCTCGTTAAACGGAATGCGACAATTCCAAGGCTTACAAAACCGCGAACCAGCTAGAATGCGCTATGGGACCGATTTTGGTTGACCAATACCTACTAAGTTCTGGCCTATACCATCTAGACACACCTTAAACCCTAAATCCTAAACCCTGACTCGTAAAACCTAAATAAATCCTAAACCCCAAACCCTAAACCCTCCAGATCCAACAGCTCTATCCCTAGCGTTGGTTGACGATGACACAAAGGCAGGTCCTGAAAACGCCAGCCAATGGCATCATCACTGATGATTGGCTCCAGGCCTTCATCTGAGATATTGGGTTCCAAGTTAAGGGATTCGGGTTTAGGGATTAGGGTTGAGGTACAGGGGTTAGGGATTGGGGTTTAGGGATTAGGGTTTAGGTTCAGGGATTAGGGTTTAGGTCTATGGCCTAAACTCCTTAAACGGATTATGTAAGGGGTTATATAACGGAGTATACAAAGGGTTATTGAGGGGGTACTCGGAGTTTAGACAATGGCTCATGTTGTTCCTTGTATTCTTTCAGTTTCTTGCTGTGGAAATTCTTGGTACCGCTGATGAACCACTGTATAATCCCAGTAGGTGTTTACGGATGACCCTGCGCGAAGGAAATAACCAGGCTCTTGAGCTTGCGAACCTTGGGTAGAAACGCCGCCGTAGCCAGGCGTTTGAGTTCGTGAACTTGGGATTGAATCGAAGAGCATGACGTTTCAGCTCTGCCGGACCATGCATTGCACGGCTTTGAGCATTAATAAGTTGGTTAGTGGAGGGTGTCCCGCAGGGGTATGTTACCTGATAACGCCTAAGATTCCCCAATCTTCCCCCAAAGGACTTGCAGACCTTGAAGTTTCGAGCGTTGATGGGTGTTGGAGGGTTGGTGGTCTAGGGTTCAGGAAGGTGCCTTGATCAAACTTCTTCGGGTTTAGGGTTTAGGGTTTAAGGTTCAGGGGCTTAGGGTTTAGGGTTTAGGGGTAGAGGGTTTAGGGTTTGGCTGGCCTTTGCTAGGTGTGGTTCTGGCGGGATATGTGTGGACTGTCTGGAGAGTCGTGCACCACAAGGCCCCAAACCCTTACCCCTAAACCCTAAACCCGAAATAACAACCCTATGTAAACCCCAAACCGACCCCAAATCCTAAACTGCACAGTTGAAGTCCTTAACCTTGAGCCCGAGACCCTGTGATTCCTAAGCAATAAGCTGTGTTGCTGTGAAATCAGATTGACTTACCATTTGATGGGTATATCGTAAAATAATAGGGTTTCCTTACTATTGTAACTTAACTTAAGTGGTAGTTTCCCAAATTAAGGGGACCCTACTACAAATACTGTAGTCCTTATGATGGGGACTCCGAGAAGGTACCCCTAATTCTAGGAAACCCCCAAGTTCCTTGGAAGCAAAAAGCAGTAAACCCTCAGCCGTAAGCAGATTTCTATCAGGTGCGGGGCAGCGCCGGTTCTATCTACGCATCTTGGATCTGGGGTTTAGGGTTTTGGATTTAAGGTTCAAGGTTTAGGGTTTTGGGTTTACTGTGTAGGGTGTAGGGTTTAGTGTTTAGGGTTCCGGGTTCAGGTGGGGGGCCTGTTCTACAGGACCTTGTAAACAAGGGACCATGGGGAGTACACGTCCTTGAAAGGGAACGCTAAATTCAACCTAAACCCTAAACCCCAAATACGCTAAACCCTCAATACCCTTGACCCTAAACCTTGAAAAATATGGTCATGTTGGGGACAGGTAATTTCAACAGCTATCATAGGAGGCACTCAGGAAAACCTTCACCTGTTAAGTACGGAATGTGCCTTGCAACATACTAGTAACCTTTAGGTGTATATGAGATATGGTCTAAGATCCTAGTATCCCCCTCAACAATCCTTTGATAACCCCGCTATAGAATCCCTTATATGTATCCCCCCTTTAAGGAGTTTAGAAGTACTGGGGACAGTTAATGAAAGAGACCCTGCACCATCTGAAGCGTCTTCAGGCCTGGGCATTGCGATAGATTGGCTTACCTCTGGGGTTTAGGGTTTAGGGTTTAGGGAGGGATCCTCAAAGTAGTCCCCATATAACTCATGACAGTAGTTTCCATCTTCTTTTCCATGCATTCATTCCTTGCTGACCCAAAGTAAGTTGGGGGCCCTGGGTGGTCCAAGAGTTCCTTCGCCAACAACTGAACCATAATTAATCTAAACTCCTTAAGCGGGGCTATACAGGGGATTATATTGGGGGCTACTGTAGGGGTTATTAAGGGGGATACTATGGGTTTAGACTATAGCTCAATTGATGTTTGAGGTTTTTGCACCCAATTTCTCCATGACACAGCACATGCGCTGCCCGCATTCCTACTTCTGCGCTTTTACCAAGGTTCGCACCAAGGCCATACCAAGGACGGTAGCTCGTAGCACGACCTATAGTCCCCCTTAAGTTGATAGAATATGGTTTTGGGTAGATTATAAGAAGAACCCCCATATACCCCATATTCTATCTACTTCAGGGGGACTATATACTAAGGAGATGGTAGTTTGTTATGCAACTTGTCATCATGAAAGAGCGCCGCATGGATGTGAAATCACACGGGGGCGCAAACAACGATGGCTAGGGGAATAGCCGTTTGGGATTTTTGTCCCCTTCTGTAGATAGAATATGGAACTGCCCAATATCATAACATTCCCAAGGAACCCATATGGGGGACTATACCCTCAACCAGCCCGAAACCCTACATCTACTGGAGGGGGCCTGTAGGGTTTGGATGTGTAGCTCTCGTGCAGCCTCATATTACCCAGGTTCGTGTCAGGATAATGTATGGGAAGTTCAAACCGAAGCTAGCTGAGAAGCAGGGGGGTCACAATAATAGTAGAAATAGAAACGATGATATGAGCAATAACAAGATTGCAGCAATAACAATGCTAGGAATCATGATAATGACAGAATTGGAGTTCCAAAGCTGATAGGGGGTCTTATGTGGAAACTTGGGCAGCCTTAACACTGGAACTTCCCCCTCACCCACAAAAACTTGGAACCCAAAAGGAGCCCTACAAAGACTGTCCTTTTCAAAGGACTTATTTGGGGTGCCATGGTTTTTTGGGTAGGTCAGACCCCTAAGACAACCAAAACCCGAAAGCCCAAAACCCCAAACCCAGTGACAGTGAGGCCTTGGGTGATGCAGCCAGCGTGCGCCATGAGCGAACATCTCCCTATGCGAACCAGCGCCATGCTCAACGTGCAGGGTTGAAGATTTAGGAGGTGGCAATGTGGGGCAATTATATTGTTTGTAAGTTGTCATAAATGGTCGTAAACGGTTTATGGATCTTCAAAGTGCCAGCCAGAAAATCCTTTTGGAAGTAGCGGTTTTCTAGTCAGTTTAGCTTCTTCAACCCTTGAAAAAGTTGGTTGTGCATAAGCCACGGGACCATGCAGCCTATTCCAGTCCAAGGCTGTGAACCTAAGTTTAGAGAAACACGCATCCCCTGAAGGGGGCACTTATGAAGGTCTTCTTACTTTTGAGTTGGGAATGAAGGATTGGATCCGCACAGTAATAACCCAATAACGTAGCAATTTCCAGTTGTTTTTCCCCATTTCTCCTGTTCCCGATGCTAAAACCCAAACCCCGGACACTTTCCAAAGTCTTTTACACTCTTGTTTCCGTGCTAGCAGCCAGCGAGTAGTTAGACCTTGTAAGCCTAATCTGTGGGAACCTTGGATTGCTAATGGGTGATGGAACCTACATGTAAACGCGCCATTATGGGCGGATTAGGGGGATAGTAGATTATATTTGTATAACTTCATGGTCCCTCGAAGTAGTGATGCGTTCTTACATTGTCAGACCTCCAAAACATCCCCATCCGTACGCATACTCTGGGTGCGTTGACCCTCAGCCCCCTCAGGTATGTTAGAGTTGCGTAAGAATTCTTCATCATGCCTATCAGCCCTGGGGAGGCTTTGTGCCTTCCGTGACAATGCTTTCAAACACAAAGCAGGACTTGCAAAATCCAACAGATTACAAAAAAGGTTGCTTCGTTCAGATCAAAACCGTAAGCCCCTATACACCCTAGACCCTCATTGAGAGTCCACGAATCTCAGTTTCTTTTCGGTGCACTAAAAAGACACAGGAGAGGTAAGGGAGGATCATGAACATCCAAGCAAATGATAACGGTGCGAGTCATCGTGTCCTCGGAACTTGTGTAGTTGTGTGCCAATGCAAGTAGAATAGCAGTTTGTGTTGGATTTCAGTGTTGTTTATGTATCAAGCTGATGTAAGGTTTAAGAGCTGCAAGGATGTGATACATGTGACTATTCAGACACATACAGTACTTCCCCTCTTAGGCTGTTCCAAGCAGCGGACTTGGACAACTCCGGCGACCTCACTCTCACGGAGCTCCGGGATTTATTTCAGGCCCAGAGCAAGTTATCCAGGGCTTCTCATATTGTACCACCCGGTTTCCCTCATGCATTCAGGCATACCGTATTTCGGGAGCATACGTGGTGCAAGCAAGATTTCGTCCATCCATCGCCTGAAATACAGGCCCTTTATCTGTGTGCCCCGCTGTTTTTGGGGGGAGGAAGTACGGAGAGACCTCTCAATTCAATGGGTTATTAGCAAGGTCCCTTCCTGTAATAAGGGCGGTTGTATACTGGTGCATATAAAGGAGACCTCTATTGATGACGACGGCTTTACCCCAAAACCCCAAACACTATAAACCCAAAACCCTAAACCCTAAACCCTACACCCTAAAACTCAAACCCTAAGCCCTGGACCTAAACCTTGATGTACCAATCGGCGCATCGAGAGTAGTGCCCCCTGGCTTGGGACGCGCTGCTGTTTGATGTTGCTGCTTGTTTAGGTGTGGGGAGGGGCTGGCCTTCGGGCCTGGGGCCCGGACCCTCGGGCCCCATTCAGGCCCGAACGGCAACGCGTTTTTCCATGTTTTTGAAAGGGCTGCCTCAGATGTGGGAACCCCCACCGAAATGCAGCTGGGATGCTTGGGACGCTGTGGTGCTGAGCAGTGAGATGTTGACTCTAAGCCCTGCACCCTAAACCTTAACCCGAAGCCCTTAGACCCATCCCATGAAAAGGCACACCTGAACTATACCCAGTGATACTACCTTCTACTTTTCATAAGGTTCTGCATTGTTTCAGTATGTGAACAGATTGAAATTCCAAGTCTGAGTTTAGTCAGAGGACGTTATATAGTAGTTTCCCGAAAGGTTCCCATACTGTTGGGAAAGCCTAAACCTAAACCCCCTATGACCTTCTATAACCTTTATAGAAACTCTATAACCCTGGAAAATTGTCCCTAATTTTTGGGAAGCCCCCCCCCCCGCCCATATCAAGCTGTCAGCTCCCCCAGCGTCAGCAGGGCGCATCCGACGAGTTCCCGCAGTTGGAGGAGTATGCGCAGTATTTGTCGGCGGCTGTAGAGGACAGTCAGGGGGTCTGTGTATGGGGGGTCTGTGTATGCAAGCATGTATAATTATACAGACAACATGCATACATGCGACATACATACATACATACATACATACATACATACATACATGCAGACCCGCATGAAAATAGGATGCGTTGTCATTATTTAGGTGAGCGGGCATACGTTCCTTAGCGGGAGACCATACATGGCAATCATAGGGTCTGGGGTTGAGGGTTTACTTCCTATCGGAAAAGGCTTAATAGAGGGGCAACGTGGCCAAATCAGGCATTCGATCTGTACCCCCCTAAGCCCCACAACTTGCCGCAGGTTGTCAAAGCGATGGTCCCGTCTTGGGGCAGTCAATGTGAGGTTTCAAGCACCGGAAGTTAGCCTACAAGTTCCGTTATGCCAGATGTTGCGGGTCTCAGCCTATAAATATTACCTACTTGTAATTGCTTTGGGTTAGTTGAACCCCTGGGGTGAGGTAACATCACCCAACCAAGTGGCATCTTCCACCCACCTGTGACTCGCCCCCCAAAGCATAAGCATGAAGCAGCACAAAACCCAAAGGGTCCATGTAAGTCTTATAGTACGTACCTGCGCCCTAAAGCACTTATATGGGAAACTCTCTGGGTTGAGTATATACTACATACCTACATGGACCCTTTGGGAGAATGCTTGCAGTAGCCTCGCTGGCCTTTCGGCTGCTAAGAGCTATATAAGCTACTGTCGTTATTAGCCGTATTTATGGC
Organism: Symbiodinium pilosum; assembly: GCA_905231905.1. Classification (NCBI taxonomy): domain Eukaryota; class Dinophyceae; order Suessiales; family Symbiodiniaceae; genus Symbiodinium; species Symbiodinium pilosum. Next base: position 69,805 of record CAJNIZ010018369.1, read on the forward strand.
CGCTTAGCAGTGGACATAGAAGTCCCGCTTGTAGTTAAGTATAGTCTTAATTGATATAGTCCCTGGTAAGGAACCCATGTCAATTAATGTTTTTGGGAATTACTTTATTGACTGTAGCTCATATACTGTCTCAGTCTAAGTACACTATGCTGCTGAAGTTCCCAGAGTTTCCGTACATAGGGCCGTGCAGGATGTTGACGCGGTGCCATAGAATCCAATATCAGCAGTGAAGGGTGGCGGTAGTCTACATGGAGTAGGTCGTAGCATGGTAAGGGAAGTTACAGCCCCATTAAGGAATTAAGAAGGGACTATTCATGGGCATCAACGCTTGACAGACGTCAAGCATTATTTCGTCCTTTCAATCTGGGAAAAGACCCTATGAGGGTCAGAGCGTGAGGCAGGCCTCATCCCACCTCTGAGCCTTTCATTGTTTTTGTCCTTGTGATTCTCCATGAATCTCCCAACCCTAAACCTGAACCACTAAGCCTACTTAGTTCAGTTTCCTGATCTCTAAACCTACCTAGCTTAAGTTCCTTTAGACCTTTTTGCCTGAACCTACTCGGCTGAAGATTCTTCTCACATTAAGCCCTAAACCTACTCAGCTTACCTGGCTTGAACACCCTAAGCCCTAAACCGGCTTAGGTTTTGGCACTGCACCTGCTCTTGGGAGTAAGAGGTGCTGAACGAGAAAAACTGCTTAGCTTTAGGGTTTAGGGTGTGAGGTTTAGGCTGTCGAGTTTAGAGTTAAGTTCCTTAGCAGCAACCCGGTTCAGGACGACAACCCGCGCGTGAACGCCATCGCCAAGGTCTTCGGCGATGCCCTGGAGCGCTTGGGAGCCCAGTTGATTGAGTAGTTAAAGAAAAAACAAACCCTAAAGACCCCACAGTAGCCCTAAACCCTAAACCCCAAACCCTAAAGATCTTAAATCCCATTCATATTGAAAGCAAGCGGGATGTCAGCAGCCGAGAGCCTAGTCGAGTGGCCAGGTTCAGGACGTCTTTACAGGGGATGTGTAAGGATAGATGTGTAGGGGTAAAGTTCTTTAGGGTTTATGGATTTAGAGTATGGGGGGAATGGAAAAGAAAGTGGAAGCAACCTTTTTTTAGTGCTTAGGGGGTGGGAGTAAATGGTGATCCAGACCCCTGATTAATCAACCCCCTCCCCTTAATAGGGATTAATAGGGATCCTACTATTCAGGCCCTTAAAAGGAGGGGGTTGATAAATCAGGGGTCTACGTTAAACCCTAAACCCCAAACCTTAAATGGTAGTTTCCATTTTCTTTTCCATTCCCCCTATAACCCTAAACCCTAAACCCCCATACAACCCCTATACAACACTTACCTACTTTGGGCTTTTTGGATCTCTTGGGACTTGCTCTATCATCCCGAGAACATCGCTGTTTGACCCCTCGTTGTCTCAGCTACATGTTACGACGCTGGGAAAAATAGTACCTGAACACTAGAAGTATGTAAAACAAATGGCCTTTTGGGCTAGAATATTACCTGCTTTTGGGGTCCAGGTACGCACAAGTGTGGTTCCGCATGCTCGGCGTCATCTTAACATGCCCCAAGCCCGACCCCAAAAATCTTCTACAAGCCCTTAAGCCCAATCCCTAAATCTGAAACGATAAGCCCTAAATCCTAAACCCCCTACATCCTAAATCCTAAGCCATAAACCATAAACCCTGAATTCTAAACCCGAATCCCTAAACCTTTGTGATGAGAGCCTTCAAGAGGTTAGATCACCCAGATGAGGAATCTCAAATCAGCAACAAGCTGAAAGCACTGATTCATAAGGATTATGTAGGGGTTTGTATGTAGAGACCCCCTTCAGTGGATAGAATATGGAATTTCCAAACAATGATAGGATCCCATACCCGCCATTCGGATTTACGCGCCTTAAAGCCTAAACCCTCAAACTCATCTTTTTGTTCCAGGCCTGGGGCGTCAGATGCTAGAAACAGGGCTTTCCCCATACCTGGCTTAGGGTTTAGGGTTTAGGGGTGCCAATTCATGAATTTTCCCAATGCAGACGCACAAATCCAATGTCTTGCAAAGGGCTGGGTTCCTTCTGGACTCCTAAACTAACTCAAAGGGTCCATGTATCGTAGGTATATAGTATGTACTTGGGCCCTAAAGTAGGGATCCCATGTGGGCCCTAAGTACATCTTCTATACCTACATGGACGCTTTGGGTAAAGCACTATCGATCCTAAACCCAACGCTCCTAATCCCTAGAAACTCACGGCCGCGCGGTCTAGGGTTTAGGGTTGAGGGTAGATTCTCAGTTCTTGTTCCCCCGCTTAGGCGAGCGACAAGCCTGGAAGAAGGTGCGCGTTTGGGGAGTTTCTGCTTAAGCGGATATGTAGGAGTACCTAGGGTTCCTACTAGTGCTTGTTTAGGAATGTCCAGAAAGACCTATGAAGTGCTGGGCATCTAGGCATTGGGCTTCGGATTGCCGTTCTAGGGCGTGTCGGATTCAACTAGTAGGAATCAGGAGAAAATGTTTCTGGGAAATCTTGCTTGGCTGATCAGGCATAAGTGTCTGGGTGCAGCTTAGCCGCAACTAGTCTTTTTGGTGTTTTTCGTCCACGTGCCTGTAGGGACACGGTTTTGCCTCCTTTGCTAGACGTTTGCAATGGATGCTCATGTGTTGCAGATTATCCGTTATCATTTTTGGGGATTCCCCCAAATGAGCTGCCTTTCTTATCCCAGGAAGATTAAAATCAACACCCCAAAATAATCCTAACGACCAAAGCCAGGCCAAAGAGCTTGTCTCGCAACGGGCATCGGATAGGACGAAGAGGCTCAAACAGGGTTAAAGGGTTTCAGAGTTTAGTGTTTGTTGGGGATTTGCAGCTTATGGATTTGGGGTACTTGGCATAAATTTTCCCGCAGGAGTCAAGCAGTCTAGACAATACTTGGGTCGCAGGCTTGCTGCGAACAACTGCTGCTGCTACTGCTTTTGCTGGTGCTGGTGCTGTGAAAGACTTTCAGAGTTTCAGTTGTTCCACCAGAGTTTAAAGTTTACAGTCTAGCTGAGTAGGGGAAGCTCATGTAGAAATGGGAGGTATTGTTGCTAGAGGACGCGGGTAAGTGAAATACTACTTATCAAGTGGTGCTTGGCAGGATAGCATGATAGATATAGAGATTAATCCGCTCCCCCTAATACCCTACCCTAATATTAACTCCCCTCCCCCCCCCGCCCGCTAATCTTCAATACTCCCCATTGCCATCCCCGCTGAAAGCACTCCACGCTATGACCTCAGACGAGCCATAGTCGAAACTATTAAGGGGGGTTCTATGTAGTGGATTCTATGCAGGGTTGGGGATTTTGGACGACTGCCCCGACCCCCCAAAGGCTTACATGCCCAAAACTCTGTCAATGAGCAAGTATGTCCCACATGGACCTTGTAGAGAATCTGGAGACGGAATCCAAAGATGCGACGTCATCATTGTACGCGTATACTGATTGTTTTCTACGCCCCTTATTTGCAGAGACGTTTGTCATGCGTCTACCGCAACAATCATAGCAACAGACCCTGAGTCCTTGACAACCCCGTTGACGCCGGTCACTCTTTACCCTTATGACCTGAACCTCAAGTCCTGGACCTCCGATCGTAAACCCCTCGGAAAGGAAGGGCGACCAGGAAGTGGAGAAGGCGCAATTGCGATTTTAAGGCTAATGTAGACCGGTGATTATTAACCCCCCCTCCGCACAGTAGGGCTTACAATACGGATAATAATAACACGGCCTTTAAAAGATCTAAAAAAAGCAGGGGGTGTATTACTCACGGGCCTACATTCAGGCTCACCGTGTGCGAGTCTAGGGCTCTACCCCAAAGGGCCCATGTATGTATATAATATATACTTAGGGCCCAAAGGGTTTCCCATATACCTGCTCTAGGGCCAGAGTATATACTATTTGCCTACATGGACCCTTTAGGTATCTAGACGCCTATATCCCTTACCGTTTTATTGAGGATACCTAATTTTATATGTGGGTGGTTGTCCAAATGTTGGTCACTTTTTGGATCCCTATTATCATACGGCACCTAATATTCAAAAAAACAGGGTACCCAAAAAGGGACCATAACTCTGACAACCACCCACATAGAATAGAATTAGGAGATGGGTGGTTTTATGCTAACCCCCCGCGAAGAACTAACGCTTCGAAATAAAGCGAGGTCCCCCAATACAGTTTTGGAAAATTGTTTGGGGTGTCCTGGGGGAATTCAAAAGGCAGGGCTCTTGCACATCCAGTTCAGAGCTTGCTATTCCTTCGTTTCTGTCTTGTTGTTTTTCCATGCTGGACAAAAGTTTGGCTATTCCGTACCCCTTGCATTATCACGTTTGGCCGAAAGTTCACTCTATTCCGAACCCCTTGAAAAATTGCTGCCCAACATTTCCTCAAAACCGAGGTAGGGTAGGGTTTGCTAGGGTGGGGCAGGGCGGGGTAGGGTATAATTAGGGGTCCGGTTTAGGGTGCAAAGTCTGGCGCAGTGATTAGGGTGGAGGGAGTATACTTGGAGGTTGTTGGGACGTAGAGGCTACTTATAACTGGGATTAGAACCCTACTTCTGATTAGGGCAGCATTTGGGGGGTTATAAGTAGGGTTAGAACCCCAATTTTGAGTGATTGCTAAGTCCCATGAACGTCCAAGTACCCCTAAACCCTACTCCCTAACCCCTGAAACAACTGGGCCTCCAAGTAGGCTAGGAGTTGAAGTCCCAATCTTGCAGCACCCTAAACTCTAAACCCTAAACCCAAATCTTAGGCAAGTCGTCCTGTAACCATGCTCCTACAGAGTCCATTTGAGCTATAGTTTAGGAGGACCCCCCACCCTGTAATAGTGGTATAATAGGAATAATTATAAGAGGACCCTAATATAATCACCATTATCCCTTATAGTCACTATTACTGGGTGGGGGGTCCACCTAAGCTATAGTCTAAATTCATTAAAGGGGTCATCTAGGGGATTCTATAGGGGAGTCTTATAGCGCTTCACCGGGATACTAGGAGTTTAGACTATAGCTCATGTATCTCAAACATGTATGGGAGATTTCTAGAATTAGGGATGCCATTTTGGGGGTCCCCCTATCCATATTAAGGATTGTCGTATTTTGGGGTCTATAGCTGGGTCCCCCTATCCTGGGAAGCTACAACATACACGGGCCCTAAGGTAGTTTTTTGGGAACCCCTCTACGCCCCAAGTATGGACCATGTACCTACATGGACCTTTTAGGGAATCCTCAAATCTTCAGCCCAAAACCTCGACAACAGCCTTCGCCTACCTGCAGAGCTGCACAAGGGTAACCATCTACAAATTCTCCTAAACCCTAACCCTAAGGGTCCAAGTGCTTAATAATCATCTGCATACTCAAAACCAATAGTATAATTACTATTACCCGAAGCCCAGGCACCTAATTATTGGGTACATGGACGCTCGGGGTAAACCCTTAAACCCAAAACCACGTTAAATAACTTCCCTCAAACACTCATGGGACTGCAAACTGCCCCTTCACAATGTCCCTATGCGCCAAATTACTTAGTCATGTTGTAGCTCAATTGGGGCACATTACTGTAAACAAATACCTGGACTTTATGGGCTTGTTCGTAGTTGTGCAGAAGCTTTGTGATTTTCAGTTCAGGGTTTTGGACTTGCGGAGACGGGCACACAATTCGCACATGATTCCTGAGAGGGTCCATATACCCAGCAAGTAACTTAAGTAGCAGGGTGGGAGTTGGCTAGTAGTAACTACAGTACAGGCTTTGGGGAACTACATGCTAGGATTAGGCTATTAGCCCCTGTACTTCCGTAATATTACCTCAATGTGAGCAGATCAAGGGGCTTATAAGGGCCTGATATCACATCCTGGTAACCCAGTAAGTAAGCACTTGGGTCCTGAGTGTTCCTCAACACCCTAAACCCTAAAACCTGTCCGCCCATTGCCCTTAGCTTAGGGGTTAGAGTTTAGGGTGTAGGTAAACTCAACCCTGACCCCCCCTCTTATGGAACAGCACGACGTCCAACAAATCAGCGCTATTTTGACTGAACATCTAATATCCGAATATCAAGGCCACTACAGGGAATGGACTTTGTTTTCCACTATTGCATGTCTTGCCTTGCATATTTAGTGGCGAGATATAAAGGCTTAATCGTCCGGTGACAACAACCTCCCTCTCTCTCTCTCTCTCTCTCTCTCTGTCTCTGTCTAAGTGTATGCAAGCATCTTTCCAATGTTGTCGCCACCCGGTGCGCTTAACTGCCAATATCTTTCCCGTAGGCACAGGAAGCATATCCAATAACCTCTGGAGCCATGATATTTGAGGCGTTTGTGTTCTTCAAGGCCGCTAATCCCTAAATCTCATGTCTTCATTTCCGCATGCAATGCAAAGTTCCATCCGGCAGGACTTTACAGAGTCTGACGTGAATCAGAACAAGGTCTTCGACCTTGAGGCGCAGGGTTGTGTGCAAGTCAGGGTTATCAAGGTTTAAGGTTTAGGGTGTAGGGTTTTGGGTTCCGGGTTTCGGGTTTCCACTTCTTGGAGTGTGTGGGTTCGGCAGTGGGTCAGGCCTTGGGCTTTGGGACAGGGATTAAGGGGCTTAGGAGTTATCTAGCTCAAAAGGTACAATCCAAATGCGCAAATGCACCATACTTAGGCCCCCATGTTAGAAACCCATCTGACCCACAGTCTAAACTCCTTAAAGGAGGGTTATGTGGGGGAAGTATAGGGGGCTGGTATAGGGGTTCTGGCTGGGGATTCTGGGAGTTTGACCCTAAACCCTATAAACCCTATAGTGTGGGTTATTAACGGGGATACTAGGAGTTCAGACTACAGCTCATTTGGGCTTCACGTACGTACCATATAGCTACTCGGAGCCCTTTAGGGATGCTCAACCGACTGGTCACCGGGCTATGTTACGCGGTTTAAGGTTTGGGGTTTAGGGGTTTAGGGTTTAGGCTTCCCCAAGCAAGGTACTTCTTTGGAGTTCTCTAGAGCAAGGCGTATATACAGCATCTGGGAAATGATAACGGTGGCCCCTATCTTTGGCAACCTCAGTTGTGAAGCCTCAAAACCCTAAACGAAAAGTCTAGTCCATAGTATCCCCCTTAATAACCCGTATAATGGTCCCCGGAGGAACCCCCCACCCTGTAACAGTGGTATAGTCGGAATATAAAAGGACCAGAATATATTGCTTATTATCCCTTATAGTCACTGTTACTGGGTGGGCGGTCCACCTAAGGTTTAGGATTTATAGGTTTAGGGCTTGGCGCTTACAGGTATTAGAGCTTAGGGTTTGTAGGGCTAGGGGTTTGCGATTGAGTATTGACATTTTGGCATCTCGGGAAATTTTGGGAAGTATGTTATTGCAGTATGCTCAGGTCATGCAGGAGCTTTAGTATCACCACACTGTTCCAAGCTTTCTGGGGTGTAGTGCGTCTATGCCGGATTACTACATGGTCTGCGGATTGTTCTTGAGGTGTTGCTGCACTAACACCCAAAACCTTAAACCCTTATGGTCTTCTTAAGTTGATAGAATATAGCGTTGGGTATTTTGAATCTGATCCCCATATACCCCATATTCTATCTGCTTAAGGGAGACTATACCCTAAACGCAAACCCTAAATAGTAGTGTCCACTGTCTTTTCCGTTATCCCCGTATAACCCCTATAACACCTATGTTATATCTACCTTCTCCCTGAACCCTACACCCTAAACCCTGAACCATGGCTTACTGGTGAGTCACAGACTGGTGCAAGTTCGGGCGAGTGTTGTTGAGATGAGCCGTAAGGAAGCCAACTTGCTAATGTAGGGGCCGATGTAGGGGGTATGTAGGGGTTGTATCGGTTTAGGGTCCTAGGGCTTACTAGGATGCTGTTAAGAAACTTAAATTAAGTTACTATGGTAAGAAAACCCCATGATTTACGATATATCCCTATTATGGTAATTTAATCTAAGTCCCTTAGCAGCAACCCAGTCATTATGTTTTCCTGCAACTTGAACTCTAAACCCTATACTCATTTTTTCAGATGGTTGCCTTGGGTTCTATAATTAGGAAGGCTTGAGGGATTTACGTAGGAGTTCTACATCCGTACACCCATGCATAGATTTGTATGTACATACACAAGTGCACACGTACATCCATCATTACCTACTTACCTACCTACCGACCTACCTACCTACAGATCCACCTACCTACCTCATTTTTGCTAACATGCCTGCCGACCTACACACCGTATACGTACCTAGACCTACGTACGGACGCGCATGCATGCGCGCACTTGTGCGCAACCACAGTTGTTTACCTACATGCATACATATGCCTGCGTACCTGCATAACCGACTACCTGCATCCCACATAACGAGGTACCGACATACCTACGCGCCTTGTATATGGATAACTACATACTTCCCCGCGTACCTGCACGCATTCATGCATTTATGCATACATACAAACATTCCGTGCCTACGTACCTCTGCTGCCTGCATGCATGTATGCATGCATACGCACCGTGGCGCAAGCGGATTAAGAAGCTGAGATCTTCCGATATTTGTGGTCTTGGTTGTTTTCCAACGTTGTTATGGCAGGAAGAAGGGAGCTGTTGGTTTCGGAGGGCGCGAGGCTTAAGTTTAGGGCTTTAGACTGTTTGTTTGTTTTTTCATTATGAGGTTTCAGGTTGAGTGCTTGGAGTGTACCATTCGCAGGCAAGCAAGCCAGCAAGTGGCATTGAGAAATGGTATCGCCACGTAATCGCCCCAGCTGGAAATTGTTCAGTGACAGTGACAACGCATCTTCGCATGCGTGGGGGATGTTATCTGTTGTGCTAGGTGACCTGATACGGTCATCTTTATGTCATTGCGCTACGTGTTCTTCCTGCTTGTGGTTCGTGCATGGGAAACGGCTGGGGGCTTCTGCACGTATGCAAGGCAAGATTTAGGACTTAGCCCTGCCAAATTGACGAGTGTGTGGAGAGAACATTTGTGTTTAGACGCGCATGTCTTGCCAGCATCTGGGAAGCGTTTGGACAGCTGAAAGACCATAGTCCAAGCCCTCCTTTGAAGTAGCATTTGCAAGCACCAGAGCACAGAGCCTATGTGACACACCTTTCGACACATAAAGCAAAAGATATAAACATGTTGGCGCTCGCAGTTTTGCGCTTGATTCTACGTAGTGCGCTACGGATTAATCTTGCAACGCGCCTCGTGAACGAGCAGGCTGCGACTGTCGGACAGTAGAAGGAATCAACCAGCAAAATGCAAGAGTTTCATGGCAAAGCGTTTGTTTCCTGACTTGAGCTTGCTGTACCTATGGGCACAACAAAATTCCAAACCTCGCATGCGTGACCCGCCCCATCCAATACGTTTGTCTCAAATCCGAGAACTAGAGTGTTGAATTTTGAGCGCGGGGGGTTGCCAAAAATTGGCACTGCAAGCACTTATGGAGCGTAAGAGAAGAAACTCAAAAGGATGCGCCGTGAAGCCGTATGATCCAGTAGTGATTTTGGGTCTTTGCTGACACAGGAACTTTTTGACTAACAAAGCCAACCACTTAATGACCCTATCGTCGTCCATTCTGACCCAGGATTCACACGTAAGCATCTGTTTCGATCTAAGCAGAGCTTTCTCTGAAGTTCGAAGGAGTTCAAGGGCCTGCTGGAGCGCATTGATGCAAATCTCCAGCCCTTCCCGCCAACCGCGCAGGCACAGTTTCTCTGCAAGAGTGAGGGTTTGTGTGGCTCAAATTTCTGAATTGTTGGCATGTGGAATCACATGTAGTATACATGCAATGGTAAATTACTTCAGGTTTGTTGGTTTCTACATGTTTGAAGTGAAGCGGCTTGGGGTGGGAAAAAGCGGTCACAGTAATTGTTAAGGTGCGTTGCGGGTGATCATGACGAAAACCGAAATGCTTAGACCTGAAGAACCCTGTACCTGAGAACTCGGAAGCGCATTACATATGTTTTGGGTACAGAACATGTTGCGCATCGTAAAATGCCACTTCGCTCCTGGCTCAGAATATCATTGGTTACATGCATGTTTACAGGACTTGAATTTGGGATCTTGACTTAACATGTCGTACCCACCCACTAATCTTCGACGAGCTTGGGGGGATCCTTTACATTCCAGTGTCCTTATTCGCTAACCTGGTGGAGTAGTTTTTTTGAATACTGCAACACTATTTGAAAGTCAAGAAGGTCTTGTATTCAAGGAGGAGAAGCCATCATCTTTTTCTGATGTTCTTGGACATCGGCAGGGCAACAAAAATCTATTCCATGAACGCATTCCATATGCTTGCGCTTTCTGCCCTGAGAAGCACCTTGCGGGACCCAAAGCTGTGAACCTTTAGTCTGTGCCAAAACTGTAGCCCCGAAACTTTGAAGCCGGCAGGTGGCAGCGCAGCAAGGCCTGGCCTCCACAGATTAACATAACAACAATAATAGTAATAATAACAATAACAATAATAGTAATAACAATAATAACAATAATAGTAATAAGAATAAGAACAATACTAGTATAATACTAATAACAGTAATAGTAATAATAATACGTCTACGGCTTTCATTTTTGTAGGAGGGCTAATTAGAGAGTCTATACGTACGGTTCATCTTCCTCTGGCCAAGTTAGTTTTTCAGGGATTAGGTTTTGGGAATCTTCTAAACACGTGAACGGTTGAAGAAACGCTTCTGTTTGAAAAGCAGACTGCATATGTAATTAATCGCTGGATCCCTGCGTGGTGGGGGGCTGCATTGATGATCCCAAACCACCCACTTCTATCAGCCTGAACCCTCCCTAAACCGTCCAGCCTACACTGCGAGCCAGAATATGGGGGCCTAAATTATTACCAATATTATGGTTCCATATTCCTTGTAAAATTATAGAATATGGTACCTCAAATGGACCTCAGAATGATGTTAGCCCTTGTGGTACTGTAAATCAGTAGTTATCTTCCTTGAAGAGCTGAAGTACATACTTCTTGTCTAGCCTCAATGGATTCTGAACCCCATGGTATGCCCTGAATTCTGCAGCCCTTAACTCCAAATCCTCAAAACCCCGTGTGAAGCTATATGACATCATGTACAACAACCTTGTACCTCCAGCAATCCCCTCCTCGAAGAACAACACCCCTCACGCCCCTGTTATTAGATTTGTTGTTAATTAGGGGGGTGGACGTTGTTGTTTTCAGGGGGGGTTAATTACAATAGTTCCGCCATACCCTGAGTAATCGACCTCCGTAGGGCTTGGCACTGGAAATGGGTCGGCATCTTCTTGTCATAGCCCTAAACCCTAAACCCTAAAGAGCCTTGCGGTCAACCCTTAGGCCCTGATTGCTCATCTCCTTGAACCCTTAGACACCCGAACCCCTACGACTCCGGGGCCCTAAACGCTACCAAGCCTGTAAACCCCTACGTTGGGTAGGGGGCTTAGTAAGTAGATTACTAATGGGATCTAATGGGGACAACTGGTGTTACTCCACGGCCCACAGGGGGAACAATTAGACTTCTCAGTCTTGGACCCTGAAGAATCTGGTCGTTTCCATGTTGTTTTATTCATTACTTACCCCTATTCCCAAAGCCCTAAACACTCAAAGAACAACCGGGCCCTAACCCCCAAACTAAGCTCTAACTCCTAAATCCTAAACCCTAGACCCTAACTCCTAAACCCTAAATCCTAAACCCTAACCGCGGCCCTAAGTCCTGAACCCAAAACCTTAAATCCTAAGCCCCAAACAAACTAAGCCCCAAATCCTAAACCCTAAATGGGGGATTGTCAAAATTATGGTCCCTTTTTGGGTCCCTATTATAATGCGGGGCCTAATACGGGGCCTAATTTAGGGGACCCAAAGAGGGACCATAATTTTGACAATCCCCCAAATAAATCCTAC
>CAJNIZ010018380.1:0-40018 GCA_905231905.1 Symbiodinium pilosum
GCGCTTTTTAGTTGTTTTCATTAAAAGAACAAGAAACCTTGGGTATTCGGAAAAAATTGTGTTTTTCTTCATTTTGTCTGAAGCAGATGAAATTCTGATACGCTGGCCTTGCCGTGGAGAGTGGCAAGGAGCCTTGAAAGATCGCAGATGTCTGACTGCTTGGCCTTTAGAATTCCTAGATAGCTCCTAGATGCTGTAGCATCAGGGACCCAAACGTCGACATTGAATTCTCAATCTTAAACCTAAGGACCCAACTCAGCAAACCTCTGGCGCCTTCAAGAATGCATCGCGCTCAACAAATGAGGCCCCCCTTTTAGCCCAAGCACCTTGCAACCCGGACCTAGAAGAAGATGAGCCCGGAATAGTGCCTTATGTCTGTATATGGTTAGCACGCTTGCCTTGTGCGGGTTCACCTGAATGGGTGCCCCCTTGAACTAGATGACAACAAGAAACGACCCAACCCTACCAATTAGAACTTGTGACCCACAATGCCCACGCCGCAAAGGCTACCGGCACACTCCTCTTGACTTGCGTTGACCCGTCAAAGCTTCATGAAACCCAATGGACCCTGTACACTCCCCAATTCTCCCAAGACTTCCGCCAAAGCCCAGAGACCATTTCCAAAGAAAGTCAAGTCACATAGTGTTGGGCCCTCTTTACTGTTGAGGTCCCCTATAACGTGTTTNNATTCAGGACCTGGGCAATGATTTGAGGCCCCCTATAATGTGTTTTGATTTTGGGGCCGTAAAAATGTGGGAAGGATTCTCAAGAATCCCTTTTAAATCAATCTACAGGGACCTCAGAACCGTAGGAGCTCAGGGGGGCCGTATTGAGGATCCCTAATTTCTATTTTTCGGAGGCCTAATGTTAGCGGGGGCCTGATTAAAGAGGGTCCAACATTAGTGTCCTTTGCAATGCATCTCTGAAAAATTATCTCACCATTGTCCACGTACTTGGTACAGAAGTGGGGTATGGACCACAGAACCCTCCGGGCCATCACACAAAGTGTATGGGTCTAACACCGAGGCCCGCACGGCAAAGCGACGCCAAGCTGATGGCGCACATGCCAAGGCCTGTGCCTGTCTAAGGTTCAGTGTTTATGTCTATGGATTCAAGGAGGATTCCCAAGCCGCGGCTTTTTTTTGGGAAGCCAGGCTTGGATAGGATTTGAGGCCCATTAAGGACACAAAGACGAATAAGTTACGTAGGCTTGAGCAGTGTTCTGGGAGCCCTAATTGCGGGAGCCTACGCCAAGCACTGTACCACGTAGGTGGAGGTTTCAGGGATGCCGGTCTCAAGGTTCCGGGGCTGGGGTAGGGTTCTGGTTCTGCTCTTCCTTGCTGGACCTCTGTCGATTCGTGGGACCCAGGAACGGCCCGCGTGATTCGTGAGTCGCATGTGTGGCAGGGCCGAAATCCCGAATGCTAATGGATTTCTTCTGTAATTCTTCTATAAAAGCCGAATGAAATCATTCATGTGCTAGACATTCTTATATACAGGCCTAACGAAATCAGTAATTCTCTGGGAAATCTCGGAAATCCCTAATTCTACTAACTAGGTTTCCTCCTGCATTCTTGTGCAGATACCCTTATATACGAGCCTAGACAGCTGATCACATTCTACGAAATCCAGGAAGTCTCCAATGATAACATGCCTTTCCAAGTACCCTTCATTCAATATGAATTCCCCTTCATGGTTTCCTCTTTAAAGTGGTCTTGTCCATTTAGTCTTCCCATTCTTCCAGCCATCTGGGTCCCCAAATGCATTATCTTTTATCAAGGGGAGTTTTATACTAAAAGGAAGGGATTATGGGAGGCCCTCCCGGTACCAGTGTAGGGCACGCCGGAATCAACTTCAGACTCCAATAAACAAATGAAAGCACAAATGCTTCTGTTTGGAATGTTCGCAGTATGTAGCCCTGCTTGGATGTAGCCTGCCTGTGGATACCAAATATCTATCAATCAACTCTGAGACAGAACTATGCTCAGCTGTGCCTGGCTGGGCGCCTTCCACACATGGAGATGCGCAGCTGAAGAAGTTGCCCATGGCTGGGCCGCACCATAGCGCGACACCAAAGAGGGGTGAATATAAGAGTTCAGGCAGTCAGGCCCCGAGGTTTCGGGTTTAACGGCTTATCAGGCGTTAGGATTTTTTGCGGCCTGCGGGTGTAGAGTTTAGAGCCGTCCGGTTGCTCACGAATGCATTTCCATGTCATCTACGTTCCCTCAGTTGCACTTTGAAGGACTGGCAGCAGCTCTGGGGCGTCATCGGGCATTTTCAGAAAGCACGCTTCAGCAACTGGCCCATCAGAAGGCTTAGCTAGCCGGACTCGAGGATCATCTGTCAATAACCTCCCAGATTTCAACACGCCTCCTGCCTTGGAAACAACACGTACTCCGGCGGATTTTTCATTACAGGTGGGGCGAACGTCGGTTATTACTAAGAAGAAGCGATCACCGTCTGTGATCTGTGATCGAGTCATGGTCATGGGCTGGCTGGCACTCGGCGGAGCTGACATGATCAGAAACCCTCAGGAATGTTGGCAGAAGGCAAGCTAAGATCCGACACTTAAGACCTCGAGTTTGCCTTCGGCATGCATACTTTCAATGGTTGGTTGCTGTGATCTTAAGGGGCAAAGCAGTAATTGGCACAAGCAGGAACCGCAACGCAAGCAACTGTTTTGATCAACTACGATGAAAAACGAAGCCAGGCTCGCTCGAGTGAAAGGTGCAGATGGCACAGGTAAAGATGTTTGCTGTACATGCAAATTGTATGAAGAGATGCCGTCTGATGTAACTTGTGAAACAATTCTACATGCGCCAATGGCGCTTTACTCCGTGTCTCTTTTGAGAGGCTTTCCGATGGTTGAGGGAGCGGCCGAGGTGCTGCTGAGATGAGATCGCGCAACCTGGCCGAGCCACTTGGAAGCACTTATGTGCAGTACGAATCCAGCAAATGCAACGCCGAGAGCTGCCCAACCTGCCATCATCACCAAATTCATTACGTTGCTGTTCAAGCCCCCGGCTTCGACCGGGGACGCAATTTTGCTGGTGATGCTAAAGCTTCTGAAGCAAAACTTCTCCGTAAGTGAGTAGTCTGCAGCGAAAACGAACCCTGCCACCAGCAAGCAAAGGGCTGAAGCAAATACCAGCAGTTTCTGACCTCTGCTCATGTTTGGCCATGAGCTGGCATTCTGCAAAGCCGCAACATATTCTGACTCCTTGCGCGTGAGCTCGGCAACGGCTGCATGCTCAGCACGTGGTGCGGCAAGCGCCGGCCCATCCTCCTCAATGACCATCATGATCCTGTAGCTGAAAAAGCACATGGCAAGCGCTTGAACAACACCAGCAGCAAGGGTAACGAAGCTGGAAACCATCCCCATGATGCCAGAGCTACCATCTGTGAGCGTGAGAAGAGCACCCACCAGAACCTGAGGCACAATGCTGACGAGTATGACAGGTGTGGTTCCCAGAAGCATCTGAGGTATCTTCAAGTGAAGGATGCCACACAGAACGCTGGTCGGCCAATCAGGACCCGCTACCAGTATCGCCACTTTATCGATCTTCAAACCATTTTGCTTTAGAATCTGTTCCATTGCCCGTGTTGGGACTTTGTCGACGCCGACGAATTGTTGTACCTTGACTGACTTGCCCATCAAAAAGCCCATGCCGTACTGCAGGCAGCAGGCGATCATCTTCGCAGTTGAGCTTATACAAGATGCTGCGATGACACCCAAAGGAAATCCGACTGAACCCTCAAGCTGTGACTGCGCACCAAATATCACACCGGCAAACAAATACACAGCACTGCCTGGAACAATTGGGCACAAAAACATCACCAGCGCGACGGCAAGCACCAAGACTGACAGCACCACAAATGACAGTTGCGCTGCAGCCAGTGTCTCATTCAACCATGAGAAGAAAACATTTGTAAGCTTCATGCCAACAATGATGGCAACAAACAGCTCGCCCAGCAGGTCTATCTTTAGAAAAATGCTGCACCAAGCCCACGTGCTCATCTCCTTGACAACTCGACGACCTTCGGTGGTAAATGGATCCACATAATCCTCATCACCTCTTTTGGCCAGGCCAGTGCTTCTCCGTACTTTTTTCCGAAGTCTGTCCAGCATGGCAAAGATGGGGATGAACACGTTCAGTCCGCCAACTACTAAGGCCTTCATCCAATCAGACTTGAATATTGAGACCAAGCTTTTTGCAAATGGATCTTGAGAAGTGCTTTGGTGAAGCCTTTCGAAGCCAAACTCGAGCAACATGAAGAGGAGAATTCCCACCATGGACCCAGCTCCCAAAGCAAGCAAAGCCGAGCTCACCGTGACATCTGCACCAGATACATACTGAGCACTGTACATCATTCCCAGCATGAGAACAATTAAGGAAGTGCAGACCTTGAGTACTTTCTTGACATGTTGCGCATCGCCCTCAGGATCAAATTCGAGGCCAGCTGCCGCCTGGGAAAACACCCAGCAGACTGCAGCAAGGATAGCGTTACAGATTCCTAGGGCGCAGGGTGCGGACCACTGCAGAAACCAAACTGTTTCTGACTTCTTGCATGCGGATTCGATGGCTGCGGTCGCCTCTGCTGTTATGTTTTCTGGAAGACTGATGTTGGTTCCGTTTATGCCACAGTCGTTCTGATAATCCCATGACTCATTGTCATATACATACTGATAGACCGCGCCATTGCTGATTGCCAAGCGACTTCGAGTCGATAAGCTCCAAGCGCTGTCGCTTATGCCTTGCCACCCAATCCAAGCCGATATGAGAAGAAAGGCAGCAACAAAAAAACTCATTGAGACTGCGCCGAAAAAGTCTTGTCCACGAATAGCAGCTGGAGGAAAGTGGCATATTCGCAAATAGGCGATCCCAGCAACAGCCATGCCAAAGCACAAAAACCCACCCAGCCACGGGTAACTGATGTACTTGAGCGATGACGCAGCTAAAAAACAAGTTGCGCACAGCATCGCCATGATAATCTTGATGCAAACTGATCTTCGGTGAGCATCTATGACAAATGCCAAGGCTAAAGCAAAGCCACAGAATGCAGCCATGCCGTTGCCGGCCATGTCAGCTGTGCTGGATGCTGTGCGTTCCGCAACCTGTGACGCAAATCCCATGCTGGAAAATGCTGCCAGGGCAATGGTCTCCGGGAGCAGAATGCAGACAAGAGCAGCAAATATCATTCGCCATGTCGGTGCAGATTCTGCATCTCGTATGACAGACATTCCAGTCCCCTCTCTATCCCATCCCTCCTGGCATTCAATGCATCCAAGTCTGGAGCCAAACGGTGTGTTTTTGTCATCAAGCTGAAGCCGTCACAAAAGCATGAAACAACTCCAACATAACCGGATCCAACATGTGCTGTCAGTGCAATCGTTTTCCTGGGCAACCCGAGCTAGTTCCAAATGCTTTGGAATTTCAGACTTCCTATGCCACTTGTCAGTTGACACGGCCAGTCTTTTTTGTCTTTCTCGGCCCTGTCTGTCACTGGTCTTTGCTGACGTAACCCCTTTGCCAAGAACTTTGCTCAGCCAGAATCAGATGACGGAGAGCAATCAAAGTCATAGCTGCCTGTATCTTGTGATGCAAGGCACGTGCTTTGACGGTTTGGTGAGACAGGTTGAGTAAACAATCTGCTTCCTAGTGAACTTAAGTTTGACAAACTCGTTGCTACTGCTAGCCTTGGCTATATCTCTCGAGCTGCTGGTTTGAAAGCCTCGAAACACATCTTCAGAAGCGGTCGCTGAAGAACTGCCAACAGTTCTCTTTGAGCTTCATCTCTCAGCCTTTGCAGGCCGGAGCTGTGTGCCTCTGCTTCTTGGAGCTTCACAATGTCCAGCTGCTGTGTCTCAAGTTCCCATTCGAACCAGCGCTGAAAGCCTTTGTCTGAATCCTGCTTAGGCGCCTTTGTCGCAGGTCGCGGAACGTTGGAGTGGCTTGGCTGCACCTTGCGCTCGAACCTTGCAATGACGAACACAATCCGCTCGGGTAATGTTTCTGTGAAGAATGCTGAAGCCTTCATCTGTGTGTGGGAGAGTACGTCGGTGACAGTAAGGGCAAAGGTCTTCTTTGTCTCTGTCTCACAGCTTCTCTGAGCAACCAGCGGCTCAACCAGAATGACGTCGCCAACCTGAACTTCAGTACTGAATTTGGTCCCGAAGCCAACAACTTCATCCTTGCGAACCGTGATTACCCCGGTGCCGCCGCTGACCAAGAGCTTTCCCATGTTGAGAACCTGTGGAAGACTTCCTGCGCCCAAAGACTGATCGCCAGTCACCACTTTCCCAGCTTCCACCTGCAGAGTGCTGGGATCATGTCCCGTGCCATCGGCTGATTTCATGCCAGACTTGACATGATCATCAGCTAGGTGCTTCTGATGGATCTCGTCTAACACAAGCTGCAGCGATGCATTAATGTTGTCAATGCACTCGTTCATTTTCAGGCATTTTGCCCTAACCTCCCGCAAGGCAACAGTGCACCCGTACAGCTCAACCTTTGCAAGGTCCTCCTTCGTAACAAGGGCACCCTTTGTGAATTCATCCACCTTGCTGAGCACAAGGAACTGCTGTCAACTACAGCCTTACGTTCTGCAAGTTTAGCTCATAAGTTGTCTTGCTGCTACATGGTACAGCCCAATCTGGCCAAGGAACCGTGACAAGACCAGTCCTGCCGTGATCAACTTTGTCACGCACTCGCTTTACGAGCAATTCGTGCAAGCCTGCGTCTCCCAGAAACTCTTTGAGTTTTGGCCTCGCGCAGCCGCAGGATGCAGCACAGCATTACAAAACAAGCTGCAAAACATGTGGAGAAGAGGAACTTCAATCAACAAAGAATTCAACTTTCGTTGCATGCAAGGTTCAGAAAAGCAGAGGCTTGGTCGGCAGTTGCAGGCGGCTGGTCGCTGAGGCCGCTGTTTCTGGCACTTGAATGCCGCTCTGGGTTCATTTTCAACCCAATGGCCTCCTCCATGAGGTGTGTGGGAAGCGCATCGTCTCCAAGTTCTCGCATGCAAGTTTCTTGAAGATTTTTCATTGACGACAAGAAAGCAATCAGCTCAGCCCGCTGAACCTCTGCATCATCCCTGGCCTGTAAGCTCAAGGCAGCTTCGCACACAACGCCCACAGCCATGTTCATCAAACCCAATCCCAACACAACTGCAACAAGCAGAAGTATACTGAAGTTGAGCAAGTTGTCAGTGGAGGTATACAGTACTTCATCCCAACGATCAAAGGTGGCCACTTGCCAGCCTGTCAAGAGGGAGTCAACCAATGTCCCGAAATAAGACTTTGAGGTGGATCCCTCGGATGCATCAGCGCCGATCATCGACACCGCGTATATGGAGAATGCATATAAGAGCAGTAAAATGAGCGTAAGGGCCCAAAACACCTGTTTCCAGGTCTCTATCAACGCGAAGACCAGCTTCTGCAACTGTGGAAAGAGCTTGAAGATGCGAAGCAATTTCGCCAACCGGAACAGACGGAAGGCACGCAGCACTGACAGTGCGGAAGTGTCAAGTTCCAGGATCCCGGCATTGCGAAGCTGCACTATAACCAAAGAATCCAGAAGGGACAGCACGATAATAGTGAAATCAAAAAGCACCGAGAGCTCTTTCAAGCTCTGGTAAGTAGCAGACGCAACGCTCACAACGCCACCAGGTGGACACGGTGGCAGTACCCAGCATCGGACTCTTGACTTTAAGTGTGCGAAGCGGGCTACCTTCCTGCTTGCTTGCTGAAAGAAGTTTAAATCACTGTCTCCCTCTTCTGCCTTGTGCACATACTGCAGATTTGCAGCTAGAATGCCGCGAAGAATAAATTCCACTGTGAATATGAATGTGAACCGAGATCAATCCAATAGACGAGCAAATTTCCGTCATCTTGCATGGTTTGAACTCCAACGAATGCACCATTCACGGCAATTACGCTGCCAAAGAGAATGTCGATTGGCATCAACAGCTGCTGCTCCTCTGTGTCGAGGTTGAATTGATTGGCAGTCTCTTCCATCTTTCTCACGTTTAGTGATGATTTTGCCAACTCCCTTTTCGAAACTGGAGGAACCAAGCTGACGTCATGGTTGAGCCTGAGAAAGGTAGAGGATTCCTGTGCCATGCTCAAAGCATATGCAAAGGCGCACAGGCTTTGGCCATTCTGCTCTACTCTGTCGAGGGACGACTCCAGCTGCCTCAAACTTATGCAAAAGAACAGCAGGTCAACAGGCCTCAAGGCTGTTACCGCCTTGTGTTTCTTGACACTGCTTGCAACGCTGATGGCAAAGTATGATTGCAGCTCAATGATTCCAATCGCCTCAATAATGCCATCGATTTCAATGTCATCGTTTTCCTCGAACGCAGACACCAGTAGCTGGAAGTCTTTGTCTGTGAGGTTGAGAATCTGAGCCAGTTCCTTGATACTGTTGTTTTGCAGGGCCTCGAAAAACTCTTCTTTTGCAATGTATCTGGGGTTTTTCAACAGATGCGTGCCATGCTTGAGCAGCTGCTGCCTGAAGAGTTCGAGCGCGCCCTGCTGCTTCAGAAGCCGCTCAGCTTCGACCATGCGAACTTGACGAGATTCGAGCTTAAAAGCCGTGTTGCACAAGATGCCGACCACAAGGTTCATAATGCCCAGATGAGTTAAGCAGACGCAAACTAGCAGAACAACTGCAATTGCCCCGCCGTGCAATCCACCCAGCTGCAGTGCAGCTGTGCGAACCAAAGCCACCCACTGGTCAAGCGTGGCAAGCTGAACCAGGGTCCACATGGCCGTCGGCAGCGAAGCAAATGGAAGCGAAGCATTGAGGACTGCAGGTAAATCCCACTGCGCCATCCTCACTAGGAGCACGGAGAACATGAATATGCTCAGAGCTAGCAGGACCACGGCCCAGAACAGCGTCTGCAAGGAGCTAAGAATACCCTCCACCAGCATGGCCAGCTGACGAAAAGTGCGAAGTAAGCGTACCATCTTCACAAGCTTCAGCAGCCTGTACAATCGAGCGAGGGCGAACACTCCGCCACTGCCGAGTTCGCCCAAAACCCAAGTATCAACAATGCTGGAGGAGATAACCATCACATCAAGCTGCAGCCAACGATCATGGAGCAGCTGAACACCAAACGGGCGCAGGCCAGTGATGAGTGCTCTCAGGATTAACTCCGTCATGAAGGCAACAAGGAAAACATTGTCCAAAATCTGCCATATCACGTCACTCTCACATCCGCAGTCTGTCTGAATGCCCATGGACACGGCGTTTGCAAACACGATTATGCCAAAGAAGCCATCGAATTTTGCCCACTTTTTCGCCTTTTTCAGTTCATCTGTCACCTCTAACATCAACTGTATCTCATCTGGCGGCAGCTCAAGTATGGTTGTTGCTTGAACTGCAGGTCTCAAAGCGAAATTGCGCCAACGATACACCGCATTTCCCAGCATCGCTTCCGCTGCAACATCGCCTGGACCTGCAAAATATGCAAACATCTTGCCTGGGACCGGCACTTCCAGACCATCTGCTGAGGCAATGTCTTGCTCCTGACCATCCACCAGAACGGTAGCCACATGCTGCACAAGTCGAAAGACAACTCGAACAGTTTGATTCAGAGGAATCGCAGACGTTGCCAGTTTTGCCCGGAAAGGGCCATGCCTCAGAAGAAAAAACAACCTGGCAGAACCTGGCGCCAGGCAAATCCGTGGAAGTTGGCTGGTGGTGGACCCCCCAACAGAGAAGTGTGCTAAGCCCCTGCGCTCTCTGGCTGTCTCCCGCAAAATCACATCAAATGAAATTTCAAAGTTGTTGGATGCATCCAACTTTTTGGCAACCTTCCCGCGGCTCAGAAGCTCCAGCGTCGTCTGGATGAAGGTAAAGGATGTGGTTCCTGGCACAGCGGCGAAAGGGTCCTGCGCTACCTCTGTATCCACCAGCTCCTTGTCGGGCTCTAGATCATCACCAGCTGCTTTATCCTCGTTCGCTGTCTCGTATAGGTGGTCGCCCCCAAACAGCAGCATGTCTATGTCCGGGTCTTCTTCCCCTGCGCCGTGCTCCTGGGCTTCTCGGCTCACGCCAGCTGTAGTGACCGGACTGCTTGCATAGTCTTCTGTTTCCACTGGCCCGGACGCCTTATTGGCTTCATGGTCAGAAATCTTGCTGGCCTTTCCAGATGCTACCGGTGGCTCCTTCATTAGGCTTGCGAAAGGCCCTTCTTCATCCTCCATTGGTGAGTCTGAACGTTCTACACATTAACCCATTCCTGCACAAGAACTGCGGGCAGTGGCATTCATCAATATGGACAGGTGCCGCCATGCAAATTTACATAGGCTCATAGCTCACTGTGCATTATTTAGAGTACATAGATGCGCATACATACACATTGACCCGCGAAGGGCTAGAGCAAGCTTACGAAATCTTATGACCAAGCGCAAGGGACGACCCGGACGCAAAGACCACAAGGTCTAATGTGGGACTTTAGGATGGAGATGCGGGCAGTTGGGTGGTGAAATCCAGTGTGCTTAAACACTAAGACTTTTCAAAAGCAAAGGGCAGGCACACGGTTCCCCAACATTCAACACTTGGCTGGACACAGAAGCACCACACATTATGCAACTTCACTTGCAAAAGAAGACGCTCAGGATTCTAAATCGCCAAACCCAAAGTCTTGGATGTTGTGGCGAGTAACGTCATGTGCAGTGAGAGAAACTCACAGAAACTGGTCAAGAGCATGCAGATGGCTTTTTGTAAACAAGCTGCACGTGCGTGCTCCACTGCAGGGACCACGCAAGAAGATAGCAGATCCTACCTGTAGTGTTTGAGAAAGACATGTCGTGAATCCTGTCGTGAAAGGGACCAGGCAGAGCCCAGTCCGACGGCGGCTCCTGGCCTGGAATTCTTTGTCCCAGGCCGAGATGAAGCTACAAGAGCTCACCTGCACGACTGAGACGACTGCCTTGGTCCAATGCTCCTCTCGCATCCGTCGTGGCTAAAGCATCAGGCTGCCCCCTAACTAGTTTTCGCATGCCTTTGAATCAAGCTGCGCGACTGCTTGTGGGTAAAAGTTTTGATGGCAAAGAAGCGCAATGGCCCGCTTGAGTTCCTTACTCCTTGCACCTCCAGTGCAGTCGTCCGCTTGGGAGAGAGAGAGAGAGAGAGCTCCAGTGTAGTGGCAGAAACATGACAGTCGACTACTTGATGAGCACAGCATGCAAGCCCTGCAGTATAGTAAGGAGCCAGCCATTTCCCATCAGATCAGCTTCTTCCAGTACCTTGATCACTTCAGAAGGGCGCTTCATGCACAACCGCTGATCACGTTCGTTGCCTACTCAGCTGCCAAATATAGTAGTTGTTTAAAGGATCTAGGTTGCCTAACGTGGAAACAAACATCGGAACCTTCAGGTATCTAGCAAGCTCCTTTAGTATTTTGATGCCTCCATGGTGAATGCGTCCACAGTCTCGCATTAGCTGAGCATGGCACAGCTCATCGCGATCCCTTCGTCCATCCCGTTTGCGTCGGTACTGTCATGGACGTGGCCGAGGCTGGCACGTGCTGCAGACAATCCGCCCGTGAGTCAGGCTGGATGCGTGGCACGCTGAGTATCCAGCCGTCAACGGCGCTAAGGAGGCTCCAAGCCTGACTGCAAGCTGTGATAGTGATAGGTATGGTCATTTACGACAAAAACCGACAAACACCCATGACAAAGTTCTCTTGGATGTCTGTCGAAATGCCTCTTGCATGGGAGGTGTGCCGAATCACGTTTTCTAAAAGTGCTCCCACACGACGAGCAAAACTACTTGTATGCGAGTTCGCAGTAGCCCCCTTTGGGCTTTGTATGCCTTTGTACAATCTTTCAGACCACAGGATGTTTGCCCTCCTTTAGGCTTATTGGCTTCAATGCTTCAGGCCTTTACAAGGCTTAAACTTCCAGGCAGTTTTGAAGGCTTTTTTCAAACGGCCCTACTCGTCATGCAGTGCAGTCGGCAGAGGCCATTTCATACCCAGCGAAACGAGGGAAACAAACACCTCCCTTTCGTCTTGCTCGCACCAAAAGCCGGCACTTTGGCTTCTACTCTTCTGACCGCTTTGGGGTTTGGGGTTCTACAATGGGCTTCGCTAGCGCTGCGGGCGCTCTTTCCAATTTTGAAAGGGGTTCTTGCTTAAGCTGCAAATTATGGCTCTGCCAGCGTGGCTGGCACCAAGAGGAACAACTTCATCCCCAGGGCCCCAGGGCATCGGTCCCAGTGCTGGACCACTCGTGGAACAGATTTGTCCAAGGTAATGTTTACGATAAAGCTGATATTTCCAAAAGGCCGATGTGGGTTTAAAAACCCGGAGATGGCTGCACTGCAAATTTAGGGTTTGCCAGCGCAGCTGGTGCCCTGACCATAGCAACACTTTCTTCCCCTGGGTGTTGGTCCTAGCGCTGAATCACTTCTGAAATTGTCTTCCGCGTTGCGTAGAAATCATCCAAAAGCAAACATTTGCACAAAGATTTATACCGACAAAGGTAGCTCCAAAACACACCAGAACGAGCTCCAAAAGGCAATACTTGGTTCCAAAAGGACAAATTGCTGAATTCTCCCGAACACAGCAAATGGTGTCCAAAAGCCAAAGCCGAAAACTGGCACCAAAACTCCACAATTTGTTCTTGCGTCCAGAAGCACAAAATGCACTCAAAAAGCCCTAGCTTGTTTCCAAAAATCCAAATTCGGTGCAGAAGGCCCAAATGCTTCCGAATATCAAAATTGCCCCAGCAGCCCCACATTAGCTCCAAGAGGGCGGCGCATTCGCATACAAAGGTGCAAGTCCGCAAGCTGAATGAGGCATAGATACCCCAACCTTCAACTCAAGGGTCACATGAAAGAAGGCATTGGGGAAAACGCGTCGAATGCTAACTGAAAACGCAATAATGAGGGCCCTGTATTTTGTGCTGCAAAACAGCAGTCCGCAATCAAAACACTAAGTCCAACAACCAAAAATAACTCCCCAAGCCCGAAATGCAGCCACAAACGGGTTCCGAAAGGCAAAAATCCAAAAGCCCAAAACTTGCACCAAAAGCCAAAATTAGATTGAAAAGGCAAAACTTGCACCAAAAGCTCAGGAAGGTTTGCTGGGTCTGCTGTGAAGTAAAAGCCCAATACTGGCTCCTAAAAACAAGCGGCATTCAAAAGCAAAGAACGGTACGATTAGGTCTAAAAATTGGCTCCAAAAACACAAAATCGATTCCACCACCTTCAACAGTAGGTGCATCAAGCCGCGATTGCAAAGGTTTCCCTGCACCCCATGGTTCAAATGAGCTTGGCCTAAGCCTTGAGCTACCTAGACCTCGTTCTCCCAACAGAATGATTGGGTCCAATTATTGCTGCCAAAACCGACAGTCCATTCTGGGCAGGCGCATCAAGCTCAGGGGTTACTGGGGGTTTGGGTACTAGGTTTTGGGGTGTTGTGAGTGTTGTGCTTCGAAGGCACTACGGCTTCACGGCTTTTACAGGCTGGTTGAAGGTCGTGAAGGCTATGAAGTGATAGGTTTTTCAGTTTGTTGTTTCAACGCTGACACTCGCACGGTCCAGGCAAGAAGCCTTGAGGCTAAGAATTGTGGATGTTGTTCATATCATCCGTGGGCTAAATCAAACCTGGCCATCAGCTCCCAATGAGCATCCTTTCTTTCATCCAGTGCCACTGGAAGGCACTTCACGATACATATTCTGAGGCACTTTCTGTAATAAGTTGGAGCTCTTATTGCGATTCCCTTTGATCAGTGTTTGGCCCAACATTAGCTCCAGAGTTCTCCAAGTTGTACCGCGCAAGCAATGCTTGGATAGCACCATCTCATGATGAGTGCTACGCAGTTCCGTGGGCACTCCCCATGTCAACTTTCATGATGTATAGCCTTCGTAGCGACATGTTGGATGGAATGGCAGAACAGCGCCATTCGGTGCGATGGCAGCAAAGACGCCTCTGTCTTGGACCAGTAGATGCATTGAGGAGCTCTGTGTAGCCCATATTAGGTGCGGATGCTTGGCGATGCCTGCAACCCAAACAAAACATAAGGGTTTTCAGGGCCTATAAGTTTCAAACAGAATTCTTGAAGCTTCTATCAGCATGTCCATTCCAGCTTCTGGTAGTAATATCCAAGCCAGTGTCATTACAGCTTCCATATGCTTCTGTGCAAGTTGTCATTCCACGCTTCTATACTTCTGTTCGGGAGAGATTCGGACCTCCGCAAATTCCGTTCGTAAACCTCCTTTGCAACTGCGTGCTACCGCAGCTTTTGCTGATGTCTCCACTGAAGTCACGGAAAAAACGAGGACAGAGACGAGGATGAAGAAACGATGATAGCCAGGAGGGGCGATCTTTGACGCCGCCATCCCCGTGACTCTTGACACCTTCTATAGGAGTGCATGTCACAGCACGTTGCCTCCATCGACAGCTTCACATATAGGAGGTGTGAGAGCTCAAAGCCCGGATTTTCTCCAAGCTTTCAATTTGCACCATGTCGGGGCCCACCTATGGATTCGAAACCGTGATTTTCATGAGGTGTTCGCCATTCTTCAACGTCACAACGCATGGAGGACTCTGACAGCTTCACACTTTGCATGTCAGCTTGCCAATGCCGCGGTTTTCACGATGAAGAACTGCTCGCTTGCTACACATGAGCCACTTTTTGTTGGCTTGGCCACTAAGCCAGCCAAGTGAACGCCATTCTGACCACCTGGTACTAAGCGAATACATATTTGAAGGCTTTCGAGCCACTTGAAATCGAGACCCCACGACCTGGCATTGCATCCAGCATCAACACAGCATCTTTTTGCAATAATTTGAAGAAGCTTCCAAGATGGAGGTGCTCAGCTTCAGAGGAGGTCTGACGTGTGAAAGTTCTCACCCTTGTTTTCTGAAAAGATCGGCCTTTTGCCTCTGGACTTGAAGAGGAGCCTCGGATCTAGATCGGCTGAAATCCAGAATTCTGGAGGTTCACGGAACTTCGGGAGGGAAGTCTGTGGAATTTCTCGACGCTTTCCAGCACCAAGCTTAACTACATGTCGGAGATCTCAGAATGACGAACTGATGCGGAGCAGGCAAAACTCTAAAAACGTCCACACGCTGAAAAAGCCTAGAAGTCCTGAAAGTTCCTGCCCATGCGAAAACTTGCGTGAGCCCTGACTTTCGACACTTCTGAGATGCAGGATTCTTTCAAGCCGTCAACAGGGAATGTCACGTGACCTCGGACGGTCCTGAAGCAGATTTTCTTTATCCAACTTTACTAAATTCGATGCTGCGACCGTAATCAAATTCAGTACAAACAATGCAGTGCAAGAGCAATAGTACGCTCAGTACCTGGAAGATCTGAGTGGGCAATTTTGATAGCGCCCAATCCGCGAAGCTGTCGTCTGTTTCAGTCCAAATTGAATTCTTCAAAGATCTGCGGGTCCAAAAACGACAACAGTTCAAAGAATAACGACTCTATGCAGCCCCGTCAGTGAGAATGTTGCTACTTTCGAAGTCGGATGGTGCCAGCAAACACCGACAAGGCAGCTACTTTCGCTGATGCTGCCAAATCTGAAAGCGCGCTTAGCAGCCTCCCCTCCCGCTCTCAGACAAAACTGTACAAATACTGAAGGGAAGCATCGAGCATCCAGCATCGCAAGCATCAAGCGTCAGCAAATCAGATAAAGGAACAACGCTTCATGACAGTTTGGGGTAAGAGTGTGAGCACACCAAATCCGGAACAAAGTTGAGAAGTTGAAGCGAAAGCAATATGCAACACGCATGCGCAATGGAGCATGGAGAAGGATGTGTGTGCAAGCCAGGGTCGCGAGCCATTGGAAAATCATGAATACTATTTCTCAAGTTCCAAACTTTCGCTGCCTTAAAAACAACTTCCCGCCCCTAAGACACACCGTATCACCTGAAATGCTTCCAGCATGGGCTACAAGGAATGGTTCAAATTGAGATGCATCCCTTCCCTGACTTGATCTGCACCAGTCAATTTGAAGTGTTCAGGATTCAGCGCATGTCTGCTCATGAGAAGGTGCCTGCGTCACTGCTATGTCAGGTTAATAACCACTGCAGAGCCGGCGCCGTCCAGAGCATCTGCCTTCTTCGAATCATACTCCTGCATGATCTGAATCTGGCTCATCCTGGGCAAGGAAACTGAACGCAGCTATGAGATCAGTTGCCAAGTGTTGGCATGAGCCAATCACTCAGTCACGTCTCACGCGCTCACTGCAAGCGAAGATCCGCCCACGACATGCTTTCCGGGCCCGCCTGCTCTTATTCTGCACGTGATCGCACCTGTGCTTTCCAGCCTTACCTTTGTCGAGCCCTGTCAGTCATTGAGGTCGCTGATGCAGCCATCTTTTGCGACTAAACTTTTCACATGGAAGTTTCATGCTCGTTGAGTGTGGCAGGCCGCAACTTTGTGCTGCATGCAACATACAATAACATCCAGCAGTTGCCTGCTCATGCCCACGCCCCACAGCTAGACTGGGCTTGTCAGCACTCTGTATGGAGGTCGTCAACCCCACTCTGTCGTCAAGCCTAAGGAATGACTTCCAAAACGTGTCAGCAAAAGGCCCCACTGGCTGTTTGAAGGCAACGCTTCGGCTGCGGGACCAAGGACAGCAACTCTCAGGTGTGAGTCTGGACATGCAGCAATCAAAGCTGGCAGTGGCAGAAAACATGTGTGTCTTGGCCCTTCATCGGTATCTCAAATCTTCCTGCAGGCTCATTTTGAGTCTTGAGGAAGGCTGACTTCAACATCTGCTGTCAAGGCATCATCAGTCTGGAAACATGCAAGCAAGCGACACACGTGTTGAACAGTTTGCAGCATTACAACATACAATGTCAGAAGCTTGTCGACAGATGCGCCTTGGCCAGCCCTTGTTCAGGTGAAACAAGATGTTATTCATTCGCGGGGCAGCCAATTGCAGTCTAAAAGCATGATGCCGAGCCTTCCTCACCCGAACGGGCCTGCGACAGCTCTCGCTTCATGTTCGACAGCCAGTTTCAAGAAGAGCTTGTGCTGAGGCCGAGACTCTCGCAGCCCAAGGAAAGGTGTTGACAACACCAGTTTTTCTTATCTTGCGACCATCCAGCATGCCAGTTGGCATAGCCTCCGGAGCGCAGGGAAGAACCCCTTTTGCGGTGCCGTCAGGGTTCAGCTCCGTTCCCCAAGCTGTTTTTGTCCTTTGAAACGCCCCGGCGAGACTCGGACTGGTACAGCACTCCCCGGCAGTTCTGTTTCTTCTTCTTCTTCTTCGTTTATGGGCGGCGCTGACCTCTCACGAGGCAAGCCGGGGCACAGCCCATAGCCTGCGCCTGGTGAAGTCACGTGGGCGGTACCGCGAAGTCCGGATTGGAAACCGTTGGGACCCAGACTGTGCTACCCCACTTGCACAGCGCATCAACTGTGAAACTGGTGCCTGCGAAATGGATTGAACCGCAAGGAAATTGAGCTACCGCATGCTGACATAAACACCCTAGCTGCCTTAGATCTCGGTTGCTCGTTGGACTCACACGGAGTATTGGCCTGTGGTTGCAGGGTGTTCTAGTTCAGTTAATGTCAGGAGCCTACCCCCTCTCCGTAGCTCATATGCGCGTCAAATTTTGCCTCCATGTTTGCCTGTAGCTTGTTTCTTTTGCTTTTTCCTTAATTAGAGAACGTCCATCCCAAAAAAGGTCATTTTTGGGTGTTTCCTACTTATACGCCTTGCGTGTCCGGGCAGCACCGTACATCTTGCATACTGAGGTACTCCGTGTATCCTACCCATGCCATGTTCAGCGCGTACCTGATACCTATGTGTAGTCTTTTCGCCCTCTCCTCCTCTCCCCTTCCCTTCTCTCCTCTTGCCCTCTCTCCCTGCCCATAGCCCACACTTGGACAACCACCCCGATGCCTCATAGGGGCCTCTTCGGGCCGAACCTCTTGACCGACGACAGGATGCAGCACAAAACGCCACTCAGGACAGTAGATGTCAAGACAAGGCGGGTAAACCTGAATTTTCGGCAGAGATGAGAGAGTTGACCGTAGCTGGCAGGAATGACTACACTCACAAACCAAACTGGGCAGGGCCGGAGGAGCGGCTCAGCTCGCCAGGTCGTCCGAGATGCCGGGAATGTGACGAATGTGTGCAGACACACGGTGATCCGACTGGAAGTGCAGGAAGCATTGCAAGAGATTGCAGGGGCACTTGTCAGTGGAAACGCCCTTCCATGAGGCGGACTCTGCAACAGCATTGTCGCACGAAAGGTGAACGTGAACAGGCGGATGGTTGTGCCGTAGTATGCGGCAGTAAAGAATGCTCACGCCAGACAAGTCCAATCTGGGCCAATATAGATCCCAACACGCGATAAAACGGAAGCAGAAAGGACCTGCTGCAAATAGCGGGTCTTGGATTCGGAAACGAACGAAGCCTGCAATGCTGGCGGAGCCGGCGAGGGGGGCCAGCACATCCAGCCAGAGACGCGTAGCCTTGCCCGTGATCTTCCAGAATTTCCTCCACCATACAGCCGCGTTCCGGTTCTGGTCTTGGCTTTCCTTACATTTTGTCCGTCTTTTAGTGACCAGGGTTTGACGTCACAGTCGACGTAGAGGAAGTGGAACTGGTACCGGATGTCGTTGCTTTCCTCTTCCTTCTTCGAGTCGCGCTGCTGGCCCTTTCAGGTCTCTCTTTTGGCCTCGCAGATTTTCTCTTACAGCTGGCTTTGGGTCCTTTCTTCAGCGTCCGACCATCCTTGCTTCCAGAGAGTTTGTCCTTTCCCTGCCCCAGCTCTTGCTCTCAAGGCCTGCATGAATCTTGGATGTCCTCGCAGACCCCTGCTTGCTGCAGTGATCATCTCTGCTTTGGTAGCCATGATGCAGAGCTTTGGTAGCCCCCTCCACGAATTTCCAGCATCCATGTTGATAGCCGTGCCGTACTTGCATCCCAAGGCTGCAGGCTATAGGCACACTCCCTGTTCGACGGTTTTCTTCTTTACTTCTTCAGCTCCCGCCTGCTTCCTTGTCACTCATCTTATTCTCAGCAGTGGCCACGGAAAAAGTGTTGGATTACTAGATTCCACAAATCTTTCCAGGTCCCTGTAGAGAGCAAGAAACTTCCTTCAAAGAGAAAAAGTAGCTTACAGCAAAGACACCTAGTCAGTTTATTCCCTTCCTTCAGCACTCTTTCCTTCGGAGCCGTGCTCTCCGCGATCGGGGCTCAGCGCTCCACAGAAAGACTCACCCGTGTCACCGCGTGACTGCACCTTTGCATCATTTAATTGATATGTTTGAATCCTCACGGAGGGGCTCACCCTTTTCCAAGGCCTGTCTGGCAAATGGCGGCGGACGCGTGGTCCCAAGCCGCCGCCACTCGAACAGGCGTCCACCCCCCCTAGGAGACGCGGCAGGCGACTTGAGCCAAAATGGCTAAAGCCTACTCCCTCTCTTCTTCTTCGGGTGCAAGAGAGCCCTCACGGCCATCTCGGGGCCGAAGCCCCGCACTCAGCATGATGTCCCAGTCTGGTCTATCCTCTCTCTCTCTCCTTCTCCTCGCTCGCGCTCTCTGGTAATCATGACTTCGACTGCATGATTTAACGCGGCCCGAGGACTGGCAATTACAAGGCAGGCGCTGAAAGTCTGACATCAGTCCTGCATCGCAGTCGAAATCATTGTTGTCTATGTAGCTCACAGCGTGGGAATCCTGCACACATGGGCCCAAGAATGCGCAGCTGCAAGACTGATTGTGCGGGGGCTATCGCGGCTTCAGTTTTGCTGTCCAACAGACCTCTGCAGAAGACTCCACGGAGGTCGCATCGTATGCATCTTCCTTGGGGCTGTAGGGGGCAGGGCCTCTCTCGGCCCCGAATGCGGGCTTAAAGCACCGCAAATGGAGGCATGCGCTGTGGCTTACCAGTGCAATCCACTGAGAATCTGCCAGTACAGAGCTCGGTTTAAATGATAGACACACTCTGCACTGGTACAAGTTATATGTGGCACGCTCCGCTGTTGAAGTACTTTCTGGGCCCAGAAGCCCGCCACACTTTGTTTCAAAAACAGAAATGTACAACGTGTGCAAGTCACACCAGCTTGGTGGGGTGGCATGGGTGGCGGAACAGGTTTCCTCTGGGTTGCATTTGGGCTGAGTTGCCAAGGCCTAGTCACAGTCGCGGGTTTCCTGGTCTTGACGAAGGTGCGTAGTTCTCTGTTGCTGGGGCCTTACCTGCACTTACTGCCCAAGACGGAGTAACAACATGGAAGAGCCAGCGCCCTGCCAACTGCAGGCCAACGTGTGATTGGAGATGCAGCTCAGAACTGCCTAAATTAAAAGTGGTAGCAGGCTGCATGAATCTTCAATCTCATCCAACACATTGGATTTGTCACATGGCTGGCGGCAGGCTCTCTGATATGCGCTTGCCCTGAGCTCGTGGGCTTAGTGGTGGTAACCTCGAAGGCCAAGCTTGCATCTCTAGCGCCATACTGATAAAATTAAACGTTGCAACGCATCTGCCAGAAAATTCGCTGTTTTCCTTCCAGGCAACCTCTGGCAGACAAGTCCTGGTATGCAGCATGCAGCAATTAATGGAAGCAGGCCATGGATCATGCACAGATGCGCAGATCGAACGAAGGAATTTCTCGAACAAAACATGTGCAGCAAATAACTACCCTGGAAGCTAAAAAACGTCGCGGTTCGTTTTGATTACTCTCAAAAAGCGCAGAAAAGTCTCTTGTCTGTACTGGCTTCCCTCAAAGCCTGTCTCTCGCTGCCCTGCAAATCGTTCTACGTGCGCAAACCTTTGCTGAAGATTGGCTTCGAGCCCACATGCAACCCCATCCACGCAAGTCATCAGAGCTTTGCTCATGCTTGTGTAAGGTGTGTAAGGCAGATTGAAGAGGCAGAGGCGTTGCTTTCCTGTTGTCTGTACCAGCAGCGATTTTGGTGATACTTCGCGTCACACAGATTCCTTTTGTCGAAAAAACCTTGCTTGGCAGACAACTCAGTGCACTCTCCGACTTGAAGTGGTTATACATTTGGACGTTATAAATCTGGACTGTTTGTCCGGAAGCCCCTGCAACGCCAAGGCTGCACCTACACTGGGCCTTTGTTTGGATTCACCTAGCTGCATTTCAAAGGTTCCTGTACGGATTCAATTGTAAAATCTGCCCCTCAGCGCGATATTTTCTAGCCACAAAAAATTCTCTCCACGTTGATCTTGATCACCGCAAGCCAACTTACATCACTCTGCTACGATGGCGCCCTGGCCTGTGACCCACCCCTAAGGCTCGAGACGATAGGGACTTGCCAAAAAAAAGGATGACAAGTTAATCATGGCCGTTTCAACAGGTCGTTTATCGATGTTGCCTTGGTACCGTCGCCAATTCGAAACTAAATCGTTCAAAAAGGCTGCAGCCACCGCGCCTCCAGCCACAGCCTGCCCGCCACACCGCCCCAACCCCCAGCCACCCACGATCCTAGCGCCACCTCCAGCCTGCTCCAGCCAGCGCCACCATCCTCCAGCCCAGCCACCATCCACCGATCGGATGGATACTGTACGTCTTAATTTGAGGTGCCGATGGTGGGTGTGGTGGGTTTGCTTGGCTGGTGGTGGGTCGTGGGAGGGGGAGTGGGTGGGTGGGTGGGTGGCGGGTTGGGTGTTGGGTGGGTGTGGTGGCTGTTGGGTGGTGGTTGCGGGAGTGGTGGCAGTGGGGGTTGCAGTGGGGACGGTGGTGCGGGTGGACGCTACGTGGCAGTGGTGGCAGTGGTGCCGGTGGAGTATATAGTAGGCTGGGCAACACATGACTGCAGATCCGCACTCTTAATGAACAAACAGCTCTGCACACTGCCACTCATGGAAGCATAGCTTATGTAGATCCTCCCAACATCGAATCGTTGATTCACATTTTCACATGTTCTCTTCAACTACCGTGCTGGAATGCCCGGCTTCTTGACGCATTTCAAGACTGGACCGTATCAAGCTCTGCTTACAAAGCTCAGCTCAGCGCGGAGGTGCAGCCTTGGCGTAAATGCCAGCAACACCAAGATCGCCTTCGGGCTGATTTGGCATCTACCAGCCCAGCCTAAATATGGCATTAGCTTTTTTGCGCCAGCTCATGAACAACATCAACTCTTGATTGGGCGTGAAAGTCTCTCACGGCCTGCTCACAGCCTGTCAAGATCTGTCAAGGCCTTTGGAGAAAGCGGCTACCAGTACATGCTGCCACGGTCTTGCCAGTGCCCAGCGTGCCCTATATCTAGGCCCACGGTGTGCAATATCACTATGCGCTATTACAAGCTAGTTAGACCGGGTTCGCTCCGGCATTGCATGGCTGCAGCTTCTAGGTAGGGGCCGATGCTTAGCCTTGCAGATTTTAGAAGACGCTGCCAGCCCACCATGGCACGCCCTTGCAAAAGCAGCACGGCTCGAGCCTGGCAAACGACCAGGATTGGTCTACAGCCTGCCGGATGATCAGCGTTGCAGCATCATAGGCTTGCTTCTGCAGTGGATCCTCCAAAGCTATGCAGCACTGACCCTAGAACTTCTCTTCTTAGGCAATCTGAAACCCTCGAACAGCGGCCTCGCAGTCGTACAAGCAGCCACGAGAGGTGCGGGCACAGCACCACGCCTCTGGCAGATGACGGCCCCGGTGCCAACCAAGCTCTCTTGAGTTTTGCAACCTTGCTTGCGCCTTGCAACATGGAAAATGAAGAAGCAACTTAAGCCTGTCTCATAGGCAAGACCAGACGCGCATGCCAACCTCTGAATACACTGCTGCGTTGCCCTCCCGTGTTGCTCATGATGTCCTTGCAGGCACTCCTTGGCGAGACTTTGGCGAGCCTTCTTGCCATCCGACCAGCCAGCTCGCCAGTTTGCATACCTGAGAATTTCGCTTTCGCTGTGGTTTGCTAACTGACGTCCTTGGCTTTGCTGCTACATGATGCCACCGAGATACCCAGCATCACAATCGTATCTGTTCACGTGTTTAGCGGAACATCCCAAACTGTAGGTCTTGCAGCACCAGGCCTCGCATACAGCAGCAGGACAAATGCGCAATTCACGAACTTCCAAAGCACTGGCCCGCTCTCTGTGGTGCAGGTGGTCAAACCTGATATGCCTTCATGGTTCTTTCAAGCCTCCCATGGTTCAAAGAAAACTGAGCACTCTGAAGTCAGCACGCATGTGTTGTCTTTTGGTTCACCTTTTCCCTTGGTTTCCTCAGCATGGTGCTTGAGCATCTGGAGCTAGAGGCCTGTTAGCCTGTTTGACTCCTCACTCTATTGACTTGGGTTTTTGACGGTTGTAACCGACCGGTATGCCAGGCAAGGCCGGTCACATCTGTAGAATTTGGAAAGCATAAAAAACTTCTCTTGTTAGTGAGACTTTGCATTTTCGAGGAGATGATTCGTGCATGACATTGGTGTTCTGGTGGCCGTTGGGCACATGCCACTTCAGATTTCACACGAACAACTTGGAAATTCTAAGTTTTCTCGAAGCTCCGGACCGGATTTCAATTTGGGTACAAATCTCTCTTATCTAGGACTCGTTGCGACCTGGACCCATGGAAACATTCTACTCGTACACTATGATAGCGCCTGGCTTGCATTCAGCCCAACACGTATGTGGTTGCAGAAGCAGCCGCGGCGTGACAACTTGAGAGCCACGGGCTGGGACGAAAGCTCAATAATGGACAGGAGTGGCGAGACAGGATGTGAAGAGACAGACCATATACAACCAGAAGAGCATGCAGCCCGGCCTTCACTGCCCATTAAAGGAACTGCAACCCTCCCACGGAAACCCCTCCTTTACCTCCAAGATCCCCCCAGCTCCAGGGAAGCCGCAAAAACCAGCCAAAATTGGCACCCCCTCCCCCCCCCAGACCCCCCCCAATCCCAGGCTCACTCCGTGAGGTACTAAACAAAGCTCCCACACGGGGAGCTTTCGTGATTAGACTCAGCTCCTCAGTTCAGTTATAAGTTATGAGGTCAACAAGAAGTGGAGCCATCGCTGAAGCTACCATTGCGTGGTGAAGCTTTGCTTACACTAGGAGTTGTAGCTGTTGCCTGGCGGCCGCTGTCACCATACATACTTGTGCCAGCCAAGCACACGAAGCATCACATCGTCGAGCTGTAGGCTGTAATATGCTGTGATAGTATAAGAGTACTAGCACTGGCACCGGCACTAGCAGACGCGGAGTTCTCAGTTTGATATGAGGTTTTTAAGGTCTATATGAGCGCCGGCTTTTATTCATGACCTGGGCCTTATGCGGCATTTTTAATCCATGGCCCCTCATCTCGTTCGCCTTATATGTAATCTTGTATTGTACGTTGACAAAATCACCTGATCTCGTTCGCCATGTTGGAACATGTACTGGGCTCTTATTGCAAAAGAAACTGCGCCCCATCTCGTTCAATCCACGGCCCCTATCTCGTTCCCAAAGGAACGCTGAACCGAGATGCAAAAATACCAATGCGCCTAGCCTTATACACTCTTACGTAAATAAATGTGGCTGCTCATATGCAGAACATTGCAGAACATTATTCTGCAATGGACTCTCTTCGTGAACTCATTTTTGCAATCATGCCTTCTTTTGCGGCCTATGGCGCCAACACTGGCATTTCGCTGCGTGCCTTGCGCCTTGCAGGGTTGTCGTCTGCGAGCACTGCTTGTACTGGTCATGGCAGCAAACTCTGGCGCTGCAAAAGCGAATCGCTGTGGTGTGCTACATCAATGACACGGCCGACAGTTGCTTAGTTTAGTTTGCGTGACTGGCGGATGAATAGGCTTTTCTACCGCATGGGTTGGAGCATGGGAGCCGCTTCCGAGCACGAAAAATGTCGACACAAGCACGAGGAAGGCTGAAAGAGCTTCCTAGCTGCAAGAAAGCCATGGCGATGTGGAGGCATCCCGACGCCGTTGACACAGCGACTGGACGCGCCACTGTTGAGGAGGCCGCAGAACCAATGTGCAGACAGGCTTGCCCCTGAGCCCTCCAACCACATGTAATGCCGCACTGTTGAGTACATTTTCTGTCCATTTCTGGTCCACTGCATCCGGTGACCAGAGCATCCATGCCCAGACCATAATAACGTTCGTGTTCCAAGAGCATACGGTTACCAGAGCATCCGCGCCCAAACCATAATAACGTTCGTGTTCCAAGAGCATACGGTTACCAGAGCATCCAAGCCCAAACCATAATAACGTTCGTGTTCGCTTTCCAAGTTGATCGTATGGGCGAGGATCCCTATGATCAGCTCCACCAGGATCGTCCTTGGGAGATGCTCGAGCTGTAGGCCTATAATTGCCACAAACTGCAGGGCAGTTTTTTGCTGTTTTCGGCCTTTTCATTAAAGAGCCACAATGTCCTGCAAATTCTCCAAAAGTAATGGCCGGAATAGCACGCGAGCTAGATTGCGAGAAGCGCGTAGCTTCTCCTGGACATCTCGCAGGACTCGTGTTTTTTGGAGAAAAAAAAAAAACGAGTCCAGGAAGTTGGCCATTTTGCGGCTCTGCCCGAGCCAGAAAACCCTGCCTGCCGTGGGACACGGAAGACTTGCTCTGCCTCAGATACGTCTAAAAGCGCGGCATTACGCGTGGTTGGAACGCCGTTGAGGGTGCTGCGCAGCAGTCTCTTCCTGAACCTCTCAAGCTCAAGTTCCCAAAGTTCGATGCTGGAGGAGATGTGGCACAGAGCATGCAGCAGCGTGTGCAAGTCTTCAAGTGGGCTTTTTACTCTTAGTCATTGACAACCTCTTCCTGCTGTTCTTCGGCGGCTTGGTTATCAACATGGCGTTAGCTGCATTGCATTGGATCCCTGACTTTGACCGGCCCCCGCCCTTCTCTTTGGCGACCGGGGGCTCCTGTTGGTTTTGAGGCGGAATGGCTTCGGAAGCCGCAGCTCGCCGTGCCCGTTGTGCGCCTCCCTGCGCCTTGCCGTGCTGAGGCTGGTGGTTGATCTCCTCACACGGTCGAACTCCTTGAGGGCCTTGATCGTTTCAGGTGCACTGCACATGGCAAGGTGCAACCCGCGACGTCCAAGCACTAATTACCAGTTCTTGGCAGATTTGGCAGCTGCTTGTGTTCCTGCCTCGTGGTAGTATGTGTTCACCCCGCAAGACAATTTGCAGGCCAAGCTCCAGGACAACCAGGACAGTTTTTCTTCTGACCCGCATATCTTGACCTCAGCCTAGGCGAGTTGGAGGCACGACGGATGGCTCTGATATGATGTGTTCATACTTGACATTGGGTGAGATGGGCACTGTCTTGCAAGAGGGAGACATGGCAACTTAGGAAGCCAGTGCAGGTCAGTACACCAACGCAACAAACTGGTATCCATATTGTCTGTGTTGCTGTTGTTTGCACTGGTGACAACGTCCGGGCATACATGGAGGGCTCTCAGGTTGTGACCATCAACGAGTGCATGCATGAGGTGAATGCGACGGCTGCCACATGGTGGGTCCATAACCTGACCTTGACTGTTGGTTGATGCTGGGTTCATGGGGCAGCACTTCCTGAGTTTGCCTACTCCGAGAAGGTTCATGACGATTTCTTCCTCATGGATAATCTGCGTAAGGGCCAGGGAGTCCTCGGCGTCAGTAGCATCTTCTACTTGACCACGCGGGTGTAGTGGAGGAATAGCCGTGAAGGAGCTGGGCAACTGTGGCGACCTTTTCTTGACGGGAGAGACAGTCTCTCGCTGACTGATGGCTGCATCTTGCGAAGGTAAGCTTCATCAGGTGCGTGCCTTGAGCTCTCTTTTGCGAGCGTGCTGAGACAGCTGTTGCCTCTAGGTTTGGGGATGTGCCGGGTGTCTCTCGGTACCGGTTTGTTCAATTGTGGTTTTGTTTCTGTAGGCTAGAACACGTAGCATACGGCTTTAGGCTTAAGTCCATCGGGGCTGGGGCCACCTAAACTACGGCTCTCTCCAAAAAACCTGGAACATTTTTGAGGGCAAAAAAAGGCGAGGTTCTGGTTTCATGGCTGCGTTGCAGGCAACGTCATTGGAAGAGGCACGGGCCAACTCCTGTCGTATTACTTCTTACCCAATTTCCTTTCATGCTGGGAACAGCAGAGCACACCATCAAATCTGGTCACCTACTATTTATTCACCAGCCACCAGTCATTACTGATGTAGAGGTTGTTGCGACATTATGGAGAAGGCAATGCTGGCACGCAGTGGGCAATCCATTTTCCGTGTTAAGTTAAGACACATCCTGCTGGTAAAGGTAGGGCTAGAAGTTGAGCCAAGCTTACAGCACAGGTGCCCGTGATTGTCCACGTGCGTGTGCAGTGCGACGTAAGCACGTCTGCACAGAGTACACAGACTACCAAACCCAAGAGCGTCGTGAAGAGGTGTCAGGCTTGCCCACCAAGGCCTTCTTGTGAGATGACCATCGGTCATGCCAGTGGTACAGGTCGTCAGAACAATCATAGCTCGTTGCCTCCGATGTCCTTGGCCAGCGATATCGAGTAATTTCTTAGCAAACTTCCTCATTGCGGTAGTCGATTGTTCAGAAGTGACCGTGCTTGCCACGATCTGTTTGCCTTGCCAAGCTTCTGCCGACAACCTCGACCGTGGTGCATACAACACCATTCCTGCACACGCAATCGTCCACTTACACTGTTTGGACATGTTTGGACTGTCTGACGTTTGCTAGGCACGGCAGCATAGTCTTGAGCCCGCTCGATGAAAACACCCAATAAAATGCCATAATGATAATTTCATCCACGGGAAATGCACGCACTGTGTCGGACCTTCAAGTTTAAGGAAATGTCATCCAGCACTATCTTGTGAAGCATAAAAAGTGCAGGTACAGCAAGCAAAAAGCTCTTGTGCGGAGCAGGGCCCCAGTTTCACTTTTGCATGGGCATGCCAGCGCCATACAGGGCCAAGTGTTTGTCTTCAGCCCCTACATCATGAGCGACTGGGCCAAGTTTCATTCGGCACTTTGCCCTGCGATGCTTCAAATGCAATTGCGGCCATTAGACAGGTGACATGACTAGGCAAAAAGGAAACCTTCTACATCCAACTCGATGAAATGATAGGCCATGATAAGGTCGTACATGTGCGGAGGTAAGTACTGCCCACTACAAAAAGAGCGGATCAAGCCTGCTTAGCAACAGACCATCCAACTTGCCAGTTGGAGAAGCCAGCGCTGCAATCGAATGCATGAGCCTGCCATGACATGGCTACTGCAGGCGGCAGTGAACAAAAGACTAGTCTCCCACAATGGCCTTATGATGCACAGGGACTAGGACTGGACAATGCTTCCTTGTTGCAGAACTGCGATTGACACTTTGGCCTGAGCAAATGTCACCTGGCTTGGACAGCCGCGGTTCTGATGGAGACCTCAGCGCTTCCCAGGAACTGAAGAGAAACATGAAGAAATGACAGTTCACCGAAGCGGCCATGTTTTGACTTTGACAAGGCTAATTAGTCTTACCAGCAGCTTCAGACAGGCAGGCGCGTTGGGAAGCTTGGCGCTTTACAGCACCATACCGTCTTTTGAGCAGGCCAGTGCGTCGCCTTAGGCACCATGACGCACCTGCTAACTGCATACAAGCTGAGACTGGCGTGATTTTAGAGTCGCGAGGGTATGCAAAAGCATGTTGAACTAGTCTGTCTCATTATTGCCACATCACCAGATCGGATGCGACCCTGCTCTGTGGCCCTAGCAGAGCCAATCGAGCAATCAAAAGGATGGCCTCAGTAGCCAAGCGCGCCCACTCATTGCAGTCAAGCAATGAGAAGAGTATACAATCACTCTCACCAGTCTACGCAAAATTCACTGAGTCAAGGGTGGCCCAACTGCTTCTCAAGGAGCCCTGCAAATCTCGCAACATTTTTCCAGTGGGACTGCGGCACGGCAAAAACAATGGTCTGCATCAGGCGGTGGTATTCGGCCAACAAATTCTCAAGCTGTAGAGAACCGCAATGCAAGGCTTCTGTGGCGGTCCAGCGCTGCCCGGGAAACGTTCGAGCCAGAAGTCGTTCTTCGAGCTCAGCTCTTCCTTCTGCAAGCCGCAGACCATGCGAGCAAAAGTCCCTCTGAACTTCAAGTAGACCTGCATCGGGATTCCGAAGGCCATGGTCAAGAAGCAGAAAACTGAAGGCCTGCCTCGACTTTGCAAAGCTGACAAACTGGGAAGCGTTGAATTCCATCCACTGTACTGCACAAAGGCCAGCAAGAATGAGTGTTGTGCTTCGAGCAGCATAAGCAACTTCGGAGAGCACTGCCGGATGCCCTCCGACCTTCAAATGCGTTTCTGGAAGGCCTGCATAGGTAACCCAGTTTTCTTTGCCCCAATAAGCCACGTGCTGCGCAACGCGCAAACGTGGGCACGTGTGCTGCAAAGCTACGCCTGTCAAGTGCCCATGCCGGATTGACCACACGTACTCGCTGCGGTGGTACGTCCACAGCACAGAACCCATCATGGAATGAAATGAAGGACACTCCAAACCCCCGGAAAGCTCTCCGATCTTTGCCAGAAATCGGTAGAATGCCAAGTCAAAATGCTCGTTTGATGAATAGTTTTTCGGCTCCTGTCCATACAATCGGCCTACATGACCACGAAGGGATTGGAAGTGGCGGCGATTTATTACCAACGGAAAGCTATCCATAAACTCAGCCTGCAGGGGTAAGCCAAGCGCAGCCACGGTGTTGGGGAATTGCGCATTATCCGCATGGCCCCAGATTATAGCTCGCGCGGTGCTGCTTGCTCCATCAGCCGGTTGAAACATCAGCTGCGGAAGTCCAAACGTTGTCAGAACAACATCGCTATCACAGATTGCAATGAACTGAGCTGTGGAATATTTGTCCGCCCAGCACTCGGTCCATTCCTTCCAAACAAGTCCTCGCTGCCTTTGCGTGCCACCAAGATGACCGAACGGGTCCACGCTGCTGAAAGCAGGTGTGAAATCTTTCAGGAAGGCTGGCATTGGCTGCAGAAAGCAACGAATCCACTTTGGCAGCATAGCACAAGCACGCTCATCCTCCAAGCTCTCTCCATCCAATACAACAATTACTCCCCAACTTGGAGGCCAAAACACAGCAACAGACTGCAGCAAATGCATGAGCTCCTGCATTTTTGCATGGTATGTGCGCACAAAGAGATCCACTGATACATCAGGTCGCCAGGATGGTTGTCCAGCTCTGACTCCATCGTCAACAAGCTTTGGCTGTAGTTGGCTGCGCATCCTTTCTGGCATGGAGGTTGCGCTCGGAGTCCAGCCACCTGTTGCTCCAGCTGCTTCTGGGGTGCAGCAACGCTCGTACGTGAAGAATTCGTCAAAGCACCAGGGGGTGCCGACACCAGCAGGGATGCAACACATCGCTGGGGTCATGCCTCTCCAGCAGTTCGCAAAGGCACCCTTTGAAGCAGGCTGACTGGGTTTCTGATGGAGGTGCGTGGCATAGCCGATAAAGCTGTTGCGGTCAGGCTGATGCTCAGCTTTTAGGGCATAACGCCTGTGATGCAACTTCTGGAAATTGAGTCGTGCGCCTTCTGCTGGCTCTTTCGACACATCTACTACAGCAGACAACACCATCTTGTCCTTCCCATCTGGGTGTGCCCAGCCCTGTCCGTAGGGTGCTGCGTCCGTGTACGCAACTCCGCTTCCTGGCTGCGCTATGTACCAGCCCAAGCACTGTCCTGGCTTTGCAGGCAGGGGCGTAGACAACTGCAGTCGTGTGGGCCTACCGCGTGATGTGCAACTTGCATTGGAGTTAGCCGTGACTCTCCAAGTTGTTGGCGTGCCGCCCGCCCCGTCTACCTCCTCATGCTCCAGCATGAGAAAGAAAGGCCACAGGTCTCCAACATCGTT
The DNA here is from genome assembly GCA_905231905.1 of Symbiodinium pilosum. Taxonomy (NCBI): domain Eukaryota; class Dinophyceae; order Suessiales; family Symbiodiniaceae; genus Symbiodinium; species Symbiodinium pilosum. The sequence goes on from CAJNIZ010018380.1 coordinate 30,791, forward strand.
AGAAAAGTGCGCGCTGACTGCAGAAACTAAACCTGGAAACTGGAAGCAGATTCCCGTATCAAGCACGACTATGCCGCCCTCCTGATTGGCATGAGCCCAGGACACGAGGGGATTTCCAACTTCCACAGCTCGTGCGAGCATGCCAGCCCCAATCAAAACCTGCTGAGGCGTGACAAAACGCATGCTGCTCCGCCCGACGGTTGATGCAAAAGCTTCATCAGGGCCGCATGAGACAGCAGCTCAATCTTCGCCCCTGGAGGAAAAATTCACCACACCGAAAGTTGCGCCAGGAGCAGCCTGCGCTCACTGCTGGAAGTCAGTGCTGCATCGCCTACAGCAGCATCCATCAGCAAGTCTTGGGCCAACACATTCTTGACAGCAGTGCTGCTTGCAATGATGCCAATTACAGCATTAGTGCCCTGCAAAAACTAGCAAGAATGACTTTAAAGATCCTTCAAGAAAGAAAGTTCACAGTGTACCTTGGGAGAGGGGGGTTTGGGTTCGAGTTCAATGAAAGTGACAGCAGGAAGGGTGGGGGGTCCGGGTTCGGCTTCAGGTTCGGGCACGCGCGAAAGCCAAAGTTTGGATGATTAGGGGGTGTTCGGGTTCGGTTTTGCGAAAGATGGGGTTCGTGTTCACTGAATCTTCTGAAGAGGATTTCAGGTTCGGGTTCAGCTGCGCGTGCAAAAAAAAGAGGTTGGGGGTTCGGGTTTGAGTTCGGTTGTGGGAGAGAGGGGGGTTCGTGTTCCGAGTTCGGTCTCGAGTTCGGATTCGGGGTTCAGTTCGGGGTTCGGTCGCGAGTTGAGGTCGGGAGTTCGGGTTCCGAGTTCGGTCCCGAGCTCAATCTTGAAATCGGGCTGAGGCTTTCGGTCCCGAGTTCGGGTTCAGGGTTCAGTTCGGGGCTCGGTCCTGAGTTCCGCCTAGTTCGGTCGGAAGTTCGGGTTCGGGGTTCGGTCCCGAGTTCGTTCTGGTTCGGCCTGTAGTTAGCTCGGGAGTTTGGGTTGGTGGTTCGGTTCGGCGGCTCGATCCCGAGTTCGGTCGGGAGTTCGGGTTCGGGTCCTGAGTTTTGTCTTGAGTTCAGGTTCGAGGTTCGGTTCATGGTTCGGGTGGGGTACGGAATGAAAATAAGGACCGCGAGAAAGAAACGAAAAAGAAAAGGAAAGTCACAAAACAAGAGAGCAAGAAAAAAGGAAAGAAAGGAACGAAGAAATACAGATAGAAAGAGATACACGGATACACAAGGGCAAAAGAAGCAAAGAAAGACAGAGAGAAGAATAAAGAAGGACATACAAAAGCGGTGACCTATCAAAATAATAATGTGATCAGCAAGAAATTTCTATGCCAGTTGCCAAATGTGGGCAGTCAGAGGGATCGTGGGGTCGGGGTCGTGTTGCGATCCTCGCGGCTGTCGTCGCTTTTGGCCCATTGGGGCCTCTCGTGATTTGAAAAGTGTCACCGGTCATAGGGATCGTGAGGTTCGGGATCGCAATCCTCGTAGCGTGTCAACGGATTCAACGTTCACAGGGATCGCGCAGGTCCGGGTAAAAGTGTCAACGGTCACAGGGATCGTGGGGGTCAGGGCTGCGATTCTCCTACCTGTCGTCGCTTTTCGACCCTCGGATCCTCTTGGAGTTTGAAAAGTGTCAACAGTTACAAGGATTGCAGGGGTCGGGGTCGCGATCCTCGTAAGTATCGTCGCTGTTGGATCCTGGGATCCTCGTGGATTCTGGAAAGTGGACAGTCATGGGGTGGCTTCCCATCCGCAAACAAGATGATCCGCACTACATGGCTTTAAACAACGGAGGCTCGGGAGGGGCGCAGCACAAGTGCTGAAACTTAACATTACAGAAGGTAGCCACGCAAAAGTGGTGCAACGTTATTGTCACCGTTTCGAGAGTTGAATACAAGTTGGCACCAGTTTATTTCTTAGATCAAGGTGCTCTATGCTTTTTGATACAATTTGTTGGGCCGACAGTCATCCCCCCCGCATGCTTGAATTTTCTGTGAACTTCTCACCAGGATAAACATCCCTACGATTCCCTACGTCAACAAAAGCTGCAGAAGCCAGAAGAGGTGGAACTGCCTACTCGCTGCAGCTGATATGTCAAAAGCACGTGAGGATTTTTTAAAAGGGCCAACCAATCAACACAAAAAATGGCCTTCCCCAGACTCCATGCCATGTCAAGGCCGATGCAGGAATGGATGACTTCACAGGGCCCCTAACCAGATTAAGCACATCAATCGAATTTTTACTTTCATTTGATTAATCCCAACTACTAGAACTGATCTGATAAATGGGCGAACCGGAATATTGTGATTCATTGGAATTCTTGTAACTAATCAAATCACGCGGTCCGCCTCCTTCATTTCGCTAACTACATCAATGGCATTAAGTACGTCCGTCCGGGTTCAGACCCCTCCATAATTCAACACTGGTAACAAAAACCAAAAACTAATCTATAATGATTAGATAGGTTCATGAGTCTTGCCCAAGCTCCCCAATCGAATTGCTGAAATTAATGCGTAAACATTAACCACCACATACCAAATCTAAATAACCAAATAGTTGGAGTAATATTTTTTGGCATTCAGGCTCAAGATCCCAAACCTAATTGATGTACTTACTGTAGATTAATGAGTGGACTCACTTGATCCTTTGATTCATCATCAGATTACAACGTTGGGGCCGTCTCCTCCACGTGATTCATTAGACCAGCTCTATTAACTAGATCCACTTGCTTTAGGCTCAGGCCCCGTCAGACTAATCAAATTGTTAGATGAATGAGACTACTGTGATTCAAGCTCAGGCCTCCCAATCTACTGATGAAGTGTACTAAGTTGAAGAAGTACTTGAATGAGACGACATGCGACGACTAAAGCCTGTAACTTTGATTGATGAAAATCATGGCATGAATCTAATCGCCTAAACTGTCATCGAATTCATTGAATTCGATCACTAGGATTCAAGCTCCGGCCCTTAATTCAAGTAGTTAGGGCAATCTGATCAATAGGCGTTTTAAGCCCCAACTACATAACTGATCCGATAGTTGTGTAGAGACACCAAATTCCGCCATCCTGGCCGCTCCTTCACTTGCTTGCTTATAGGTAGTTTGAAGGAATTAGGTTAGTTCGGTTCAGGCTCCGGCCTGGGGGTTTCTAAGCAGCACCGAGCCCCAGATCCCTAGAAGGGGCTTGGCTAGTAGGATAGGCAAGGGTCTGGAGATCCGGGATCTGGTGATCTGGGGCTCCTGTTGATAAACAGAGTGGACCTATGTAGAGCAACAGCATCCGCACCACTAGTCTACGAACATCACTGCATCATAGAAAATGCGAAAATGGGCGGGTGACCGTGTATCCATTCTTTGATAGTTCACGCAGAGATACGCACAGTTTTGTCCGGAGTTCGTCTTTTGCGCTCGGTGTGCAGCGGAAAGAGGAGTTTTTGTAAGCGTGCACTGTTTTGTTTTCAGTGCACTCTTTGATGGCACAACGCAGAGACTTTCATTCACCATCAGCTGATGGCGCCGTATCCCAGGAATTCTGCATGTCGAGCGGGCCATCTTCCTTGGACGTGCTGGGGTCGCTGCAGTCCCATGAAATCCAAGTTGCAGAATTTTGCATGCAACCGCGAAGTTCATGGGTCCCAGGAAAGGCAACATTCGTAGGTCCAGGTTTGCAGTTCCACAACAATCAATGCTCTTTTCCACCAAGCGGCAGTCATGATGATCATGCCTGTGAGCTCACCTTGATATTCGGAAGGACAGGAATGAGCATTTTCTGGCATGAAGCGTCTACAATCCAATGCAGCTGCAGGCGCGCGCTTGGGCATAGATTTCCTTGACGTCCTCCCAGTCTTGGCCTCCGACCTCAGTGCTGTCGGGGTGCTCGAACTGGTTGTAGAGCGCCAAAGCGAGTCCTCTCCTTCGGTCATCTACATCGCGTCTAGCGCTGTAGTAAACGCACTGGAGCACTTTCCGGACATGAGAAGACCACGAAAGCTAGAGGCAGCAGCGGAAGGCAAAGAAGGAGCCAAAATTTACAGGGCTGAGATGTGGAGCAACAGCTTCCGATGAGTTGCAGCTGCAGGCCTTGCTTAAGGTCCTCAAGGGCCTAGGGGGGCATAATGGGAGGGCCCCAACCTCCCCAGCCGCTTTGGAGGGGCTTGACGTTGGACCCGCTTTCGTAGAGGGGTTCGGAAAAATGAAATTGAAATTATTCAGAATCTGCTATTGTTTGAAAGGGTCGGAATAATGATATGTAATTTCTCGGTGCCAACATACAAAGGATAGCAAAATATCTTACCTAAGTGAGGTGTGCTTTCAAGGCCTCAAAGGATTATAAGTCTAGAGCTCTAGCACCAGAGCTTTTACGTATAAGGCCTGATATTAGAGAATCCGCAAATCCATAAACTCAGAGACCCCGCCCCATGTAAACCGCTTTTTCGGGATTATACGAAAACACACGAGCCGTCAATTTTCGTGGAAAGTAGTCCAGCCCAGCAAGGAGGCCAGGATTCTCTTTAACATTTGTCTTGGGGGGTCGGAATAAAATAGTTAAGAATAATAAACTTGTCCAGCCCCCTGGATTGTCACCGGGATAGCTTCTATTTTAAGTTGAGTTTGAATAGACTGTATAATTACATTTCAACCATTTTCATTTGGTTTCAATTAGATTTCAATTGATTCGAATCGGAGTTCAATTGATTTTGAATCGAATGTAACTAGATCTTAAATGGTTTTCCTTGGATTTTCAAGTGGTTCGAATGGGCTTAGATTTGATTTCCATTGGTGTTGTTTGAATCTTAATTGATTTTGAAGTAAGTTTCAAATCGAGTCTGATGAGGTTTAATGAAGTTGTACTTAGATTTCACTTGATTCTGATCTGAATGAGATTTCAATTGATTTTGAAGAGAGCGGACTTGGACTCCAAAGTGGTTTTCATTCGATTTCAGTTGATTTCAATGGGTTATAAACTTTGATTTCAACTAGTCTTACTGGAATCTTACTTAATTTTAAAGTAGGTTTCCAATTGAATCTGATAAGGCTTATTTTTTAAAAAAATCTAGTTGTACCTAAAATTCAGTTGATGTGAATTAGGATTTAATTGCATTTTAATTTCATCTAGCTAGATTCTTATCAGTTTCTGAATAGCTTTCCAGTTGGTTGACAAAGGTTTTACATAGATCTTTAATGCTAACGGTGGTGCCGGTACTAACACTGATACGAAAACAAACACCAGCTTCAAGCCTAATACCGAGATTCCAGGTTTTGTCGATTTTAATTGCGTGGCAAGTGAAGGGGGGTGGCCCAGCATTACAGATGATAGTCAATTGTCGAGGGGGGGCCCTACACAAAAGAGGGTCCAATATTGCTATTGATTGAATCATCTTGTAAGGGGGAAGTGGAGGGCCACCCGCCCCCCCCCCCCCGCCCACACACGCGCGAAGATCTTAACAAGTGATTAAACTTCGTCAAAATTCTCACGGAGCTAGAGAATCTATCTCTAAACAAGAACTACCCCAAGCTCCAAAAGAACTAGCTTTCGTGATCTCGGCCCTCGAGTTGCATCTGTCCCGAATCTAAGTGTGGCCAGGATGCTTTGGGAAGTTAGGCTATGCTATGAGACTGCATACCGTATACAACCCAAAGCTGTCAGGTCATGGCAGCCTCCGCTCAAACAGAAGCTCCACAGGATAACAAAGGGCAGCCAGGCTTACTTGCCAAGATTCGCACGCGGGTAGAGCTCCAGGAGCTGGTTATGCCTGAAGACACAGCAAGGTGCGCTGCAGGATTCCTCGTTGCGCGCTTCTTTTCCTTCTGCAAGGCACTGCAAACTCCTACGCCCGCCGTCGGCCTCAGTGAGCAGAAGGCAGTTACGCTTCGGTAGCAGGATGATGTAGCCAACAATAAGACATCACGACTTGCTTCTGTGCAGGAACCATGTAAGGAGATCAGACAAAGGGGGTCGAAGAGCTGCACAGCTCGATGCTGGAGAAAATTTGGATCAATGCGGGGTCTGTTCTTCTCAGGACCCGACTAGTGTGGAGTCACGTGCTGTTGTGCTTTGATGGCTGTCTCGACCCACTGAAACAACAATGGAACCAAGCAGTGCTAGTGTGAGAAGCTGTTACCAGGGCGGCGCCTCTTTTCATTGGGAGCGTTATACTCGCACTGCCAACAGCGAAAAATGGTTGTCACTGTGTGTTCCCTACTTGCCGTGGGGGGACATCATTGCCCCTGGTAGGAGCTCTGTTAGGACATCAAGACGTGTCTAGATCCACGGTAGATATACCTGCTGTGCGTATTATATACAGGACCGAGAAATGCTTCATGATACGGCCCGCCACAGTGCCCACAATGTGCTGTTGACGCTCATGTTTGCAGAACGAGCTGCACACCAGGCCGCAAACCATCAGCTTCTCGAGACCGCTGCTGAATAAAACTCTCCACGTGCTTGGCCTGAAGCTGCACGAGAAAGGGGCTGCGCTGCGCATCTTCAAGCGTGAACAGACAATCATCTTCGGAGCATAGCTCGCAACCTTTTCCTTTTCTTCGAATCTTAACTGCGCCAATTAGCTGAACTTGCTGAATTGCAATTACGGTGCGCACCCACCCCTTGAGCCCCATTTTGAACGATGTACGTGTGTGTAGTCAAGCGAGGCCTTTGTTGCCAGGATTTTTCGCTTTGCCTTTCGCTGAGACTTCTCCTAGGGACGAATTGCTTCCTTCAAAGGATTTCCTCGCGTTTCAGCAGTTGCGCCTGCTCCAGCTGTTCAGCTTCGCGCCGCTGCTGAGCTTTAGCAGCTTCCTAGCAAGCACTTAGACTTGCTAATGCTCATGTTGGTATCTGCTCCGAAGCAAATGTGGAAAATGGTTCTGCCTCCATAGCTTCTTTCCGCTCCTCATCTGCACGAAGCTGCTCAAGCAGAGCTTCCTTGGTGATTCTTGCCTGGGAAGAGAACGGCGCCACTTCTACGAACACGGGAGCAGTGGCTGCAAACCTCATGAAAAAGGAAGCTTGACATTTCTCACCAGCCCTGCTAGCTTCCAAGGCAGGTCACGTTTTTCTCCTTCAAGGCATCCAATTTCTCACAGGTGTGCTGATAGCGATGTGCGTCGCAAAGAACTCGGCCACAATCTCGACACCAAAATGTGTCCTGAGCAGGTCAGCAGGATTGGGACTAGACACCTGTCACTGCAAAAAGGACATGCCAATTGCAAAGCTGGTCGTGGCACACAAGAATACCAGCACGTATGGGCACGGCAGGTGGAGTCTCCAAAGTCGTTTGATGTACCGAGAGCAAGAAGCCACCATGTATACAGGACTCTGCGAGTACCCTTCGCTTCGAACTGACAGCAGGACCATTGTTTTCTGATCTGGCGGTGGCGACCTATCACCCTGTGCGCTACAGTGGGCAATTGTCGCATTGCATAGACTTGACCCAAAAGACACACGCCACGTGAACCTCAGGCTTGTTATCGTCCTTGCACGATAGAGGTGAACATTCAGCACTGCGCTAATTACCGAGCTGGAAGATTGCTGCCTGTTTAGCGTACATGCCGCGCTTGGCGAAATGGAAATCGAGCCGAACGATGGCCCGGCAAGAGGGCGTTGCCACAGGTTAGACTCTAGCGCAAGGATGCCTGTGCAGCTACCTTCAATGCTTTCCTGAGCCCCGTAAAATGGATTGCTTGCCTGCCACCTGCAGCACCTGTGTTTGCATCCTCAAGCCGTAAATGTTGAATGACTTCGCAGTCTTGGGGTAGCTCCATATGCTTGATGCTTCGCGCGTGGTGGCATAGAACACCTCTGAACAACCGCGTTCAAAGGGCAGTACAAGCACAGATGGACACCAAATTTCATGCCTGTTCAAGCCAGGTCTCCATCATGCTCTTGATGATGACCTTGCTTAGAGGCAACGTGTCAAGAGTCAAAAGATGGACAGCAAAAGATGCTTGCACTTGCCCACTTCTGCTACCAGCTCATACCATGGGCTCCTCTTCTTCTTCTTCTTCTATGGGGCATGCGCTCCCCTTATAGGGCCCAATCTGAGGGGGACGGTCAATTAGGTTATTATGGCCGGCAGACCTGCGCGAAGTTAGCAAAAACCAACAGGCCAAGACCAAGCTAGTCTAAGCCGGGGCCTCTTTGACGAATGAGGTAAAGAGCTTGGCTTTTGCCATAACCTCTTTGAATCCCTTTGTGCCTTTTCCTCCTTGGCATCTCAGGGGCACCCGGCCGGCTGCGCCCCGAGCCCAGCGCGAGTCCGATTCCTTCAAGTCTGCACACTGCCCACATCAACCCGCCGCTCCCATTCAATCCCATTCATCTTCATCTCACCACCCATCCTGACGGGCGAGTTCACATATGAGCTTCCTGGCTGCGCGAGCTGCGCGAGGTGGTAGTGAAAAGGACTGCGCCATCGGCAACCTTCCCCATATAAGTGTGAATAAACTGAACACCTTTGTGGCACCAGCTCTCTTCTTTTTTAGGGCGCAGTCCTTTCCCCGAAGAGAAGCACCTAGGATTTGCGAACTTTGGACGAAGATGTGCGTCTAAGCCTCTGACAGGTGTGAGTAAGGGTTGATGGATGATGAGGGACGAAAACACCCCGTCTTCTTCCTCTCCCCAGGTGTCCGCCACCCTAGTAAACCAAGCTAGCTTCAGTCATCCCAACCCGCGCGTCTCAAGACTGTCGGGAAAACGCTCGGCGAAGAATCGTGTTCCCAGTGGCTACACTGATCACCTCAGCGCCGCCTGTTGCAGCTTGCCTTTCTACCTTCCCTTCGCTGTCAGCCCTCAAGTGTGACCCTCACAAGCCTGTGCACCTCACTTTGTTCGACTCACTTCCTTCTTTGTACGCGATCTTTGCACATCTACTACCTTCAACTTCCTGAGTCGCGAAATGACTCAGTAGCACTGCACTCAATTTTCCAGCTCCCTTCTTGAACGCTTCCACCTGCATGCGAGGTGATTGCTTGCCTAGCTGGAATCCAAAACGTTCCGGGTCTCCCGAAATCGCTTGTGTACCTCGTTCTGCCACTTGCAGGACTAACTTATTCCCATCCGTGTTCTAGCTCCGTGCCTAACCTTGTGTTTGTGGCTATCGAAACATTCTCTGTTCGAAGTTGACTGTCTGGTTACTTCCAGCTCTTCTTCTACGTGCTATAATGTTGGACCCGATTTAATGGAGGGGTTCGGATTAATGAAAAGTTTCGGGGAAATTAT
>CAJNIZ010018380.1:50901-73989 GCA_905231905.1 Symbiodinium pilosum
GCCACGCCGCTGGCTCCCAAGCTTTGCTTCGGGATCCCCATGTGCTTGCCGAGGTGAGATGACTTCCAGCTAAATGTTCTTACGAGCTTGTACGCGGAATCCGCATGTGCACGCCCGCGCGAGACGACTTTACACAAGGTGAGACGACTTAACCCGACCACCCAGTATGAGTCTGTTAGGGTGACCGCGGATTGCCTGGTGATATTTGATCTTCCTCGTGCTGGCTAGCAAAGGTCTGGCAGCTGGGGTTCGGACCAAGGGCTGTTGAATCACTTCAACTAAGCCTAGGCCTTGTCGCTGCCGCAGAAGCTGGGCCTGCTGGCCCGTTGCATTTGCAGTTTCCTGTCCCATACTGCTTTTTGCTACTGTCCCCACATCTTTTCCCAGCACTGCGCGGCTTGTGTCCATCTGTGCTTTTCCTGCGCTCTCCTGGAAGACGCCGCGCTCTGCTTCCTGTTGCTTTGTTTGAATTTGCTACCCCTTCGATCCCGTCAGTACAAACTGAGCAAGGTTTGGAAACCCAACGGCTGAGCGAACCTGACCGCCTCCTTGCAAAAAATGCTGGACATAACATCGATGCATGTGGGGCCCTGGCAGTCCCAATGCAGAGAAAGCTCATCATGCAACATGCGACCTGAGAAGTGAATCGCGAACGTACATGGCATAATGTGAGATGATGCGAGCGTGTCGCCCAAGTCCAGTCTTCTGCCCTCACACCGCTCCCTGAAGGCTTCTTAGCTGACAAATTATGGCTCCATGCGTCAAGTACTGCAACAAATCCAGCCCACAGATTTGCTGTATCCTAGAGCTGCCCGTAGCCAAACCTCTCTCAAACACAAAGTTGCTGCCAAGGGACAACACATAGCCTGAAGACAAATGCTGGATTTCCAAGTGCTTCGGGAAACACTCGCTGCAAAGACGATTAGATTGGAGTTGCAAGCCGCGCCTTTGGCCATCCAAGCAACAACTATCCTGGCCGGACACCTCAGACTCGGAGCCGCAGCAGCGCTTATATTCGCATGACAGAAAAGGCAATGATTTACAATATGTTGCTAAGCCGTGCCCGGTTCCAGTTGTGCTAGCACCCTTTTGCTTTGTTCTCTGTTCTTGGTGCTTCTTAAGTCTGCGTCTTTGCATGTGTGGTTGCGGCACGCTACGCTTCACGCGGCCCTCTCAGATAGCAAGCACAGGTAGCTGGGCCAGCTAGGCAAGAATGAAGTCTCGATTCCGCTTCTTTCCTGTTTGAAGAAGGTCTCACGTGACTTATGTGGTCAGAAAACCTCAGGATGAGCTGCAGCTACAGGCACGAGTTCCCAGACGCTGCAAGCTGAGGTCGGAACTGCATGATAGCCTCAGCACAGTGCAGAGCAGAAAGCAAAGCACCCCATGATACCTGTTCCAAGGCCCACGCCCTGCATGGGCAGACCCGCCAACGGTTGCAAAGCAGACTGGCCCCAGGCTATGGAGATGGAGATTGCAAGAAGAATGAATGTTCTATGTAGATGGCTGGGGATTGCCGTGCCGTGACGATTTCTTCCTTGCTTTGGCTTTGGCAGGGTGCAACCTTGCGACATAGCCCATGGCACAAGGTAACTTGTTCATGTGTGAGTATGCGTGCGCATGGTGCTGCTGCAGTACTGGGGCTGCGTTGAGGATAATTAAGTTCATCTGATGAATCTCTGCGGTCCGGCAATGCGAGGCATAGGTGCAATTGCTGCAATTGAGTGGGATGCAGGTCTCCTGGACACGCTTCTTCCCTTAATGCAGATCAGGCAATACCTCCGCTCGCTTTTTCTGCAACCGAATCTCACAAGACCTGCTGTCGTACTCTTATGCCATTCAAAGAGCAGGAGTGCTGGGAGAGCAGCAAGCTTTGCACAGCTTTCAGGAAACGGGTTCTGCTGACCGCCTCAACCTCACAACTTCTTTAATTTAAGAAGTAGAGTGCCCAAAAGTCAGTACCATTTCAACAGGCACGTGTTAGCCCCCTTACTTGATGCCAGACTGCGCAAATGGTATGGGGCCGCCACTGGAAGGACTGAAAAACGAGATATTTGCGGGGAATCCGTGCCAGGGTGACCTGAACAGATGTTCACTGCGAAATGCGTGGCGAAGTTGGTCGAGGATGGTCGGCAAACCATGCGCGGTGCGTAGCAAGTGCGTCTCAGCACAAAGGGCAGCTGACCTACCTTACACAGATGGTTGGGTCGGTTCGGCAATGCTGGCCGAAAGCCTGTCGCAAAGCGGGCCGGCTCAAGCAAGCACTGTGCCACTGTGCGAGAGAGCCTGACAAGACGACCTTGCATCTGTGAGAAGGGAACTAAATCACGTCTTCAAATGTCGAAGGACTACGCGGCATTCCCATCCATCATTTTTTCAGGTCGCTCGCCGGTAATCAAAGGAAACTGTTGCCCACATCACTGATTTTGTGCTACTGTGAGTCCTCCCCGTAGATTTGCTCGCGAAAATTACGCTCATGCGAAAGCAAACCTCTTGGCATCTGGTGCACTAGGTTTGACGTGGCAAGCGCCGAGCATGCATCATATGAGGCCTGCGCAGCTTGGACAATGGCATACAAGTACGTAACAAAAGTGTTGGAAGTAAATTCCGGAGTTCGTGCCGAATCAGTTTCAACACCTGTTACCACTTACTACCAGGTTTTTGGAGTTGCCTGCCGAATTGCAATTGATCCAGGTCCCCTGTGCTGACTGCTAGTAACTAGTCACGTCGCCAACGCGCGCATTTGCTCTCGATAGCTGATGCTGTCTCACTTGTTCTGACTTCTGGCGTTCGTTGACGGGAAGTCCGTGGAGAGGACCCATCCCAAAAACAGATTGATATGGTGACCATCGTGATACACCTATGAACATCGTTACGGAAGCCCTGTCTTGCAAACAGCCCCAATGTCCTGGCATACAATTTGTGCTGCGAAGGCTCTATCTTGCAAAGCCGACAACCTGTCGATTAGCATCATCCACTTCGGGCTCAGCTCTTGGCATATTCGGACAAACAGTACCGCTTCAAAAGATGTAGTGCCTAGCTGAACTGTTGCGATCCTGACAAGCAAGACGCTAAGGGGCAAGAAGTGCTCCACTGTACAAACCACGCTACGTACTCCTACGTAGAAGTGGTTCCGAAGAGTGGAAGGTAGTTGAGCCTCATGATGGACATGGAAACCTACACTTTCAAGATGGGAGTGCCTGCGGCGTCACACACATATGCACAGAATTAGGCTGACCTGAAAAATGTGCTTTGGTCAACCCATCAAGTCCTAAGGCGATGCGTTAAACAAGTAGGCAGCCTTCATGGACAGTGGGGAGCATCATTTGTCTCAAGCTTACCCCTGACCTGTATAAGCTAAAATAGCAGGTCCGATCTAAAGGGCTTTGTCGCGATCAGCATGGCCACGATGCGTTCTCAAAGAATGATGTGGAGCAGTTGGAGCCAACGTTGCCACATGCTTGCTCCACACAAGTCCAGACCATGTACACATAGGAGTCGAGCTCCCTCCAAATGAGCTAGGCCAAGGTCAAGGAAGCTCTGCGAAACTGATCCTGGTCAACGTTGTTCCTTGGTCAGCCTTTCTCTTTCCAGAAACTCTGAGAATTTCAAATCCCAATCTTTTAGCAGGGCCCGTTCTCCTCTTGCCCTTTGTTAGTTACAGCACGCCTCCCCACCAAGGTAAATGCTGGGGTAGCGCTTGCCTCAGATGCGGAGTAGGTCAGAGGATTCTGGACTAAAAGACTCACCTCTAAGGAGAAAGATGGACAACATAATGAACTCTCCTCTTGGCGAGTTAAAACTCCTCTTCGGATGATTTTTCAAAGGAAGATTTCACCTCCGCAGCACAGTTGCGGTTGAGGCTTGAAAGTCCTCAGAGTTTCAGGCCTGAAAGCCAGAGCCACCGAAGAGTCGAAGTAACCCTTGTTAACCCGCTCCGCTCGCTCCGCTTCTTCGAAGTGTGGCCTGTTCTCCAGGAAGAATCCTTTTCAACTTTACAGAATCTGACCAGCCTGGGACCTCACCCGTTTGAACCTACAAGGCTTCAGAATCTAAAGCCGAAAGGGGTGCAGACCTCAGTCCTGAACATTCCTAAAATCGTATAATCAGGGCCACCCAGAACAGATTTAAGCCCCTTCCACTTTAAAGCTCGGCCTATGCAAGATTCAAGATTCAATATTTTGCGCTCACAGGTTTTCTCATATCGATGATCCTGCGGCCTCGCACAACAAAGCAACCGAAGGCGATGAAGACCTCGAGCTATCTGACTGTCCGCGCGCTGGAGTTCACTGAAGTTACTCTGAAGTTGCTAAACTTGGCCATGCAAAAAGCTTCGTTGCCCCTGCTTGTACGAATTCTCATGCAGCCACCTACCAGCAAACTAAGGGTAAATCTGCACGTCCGCCAGGCATCTAGTATCATCTTTTGTTGCTAGAGAGGCAACGGATGCCTCCAAATTTCGACAGAATTGGCACTCATACTCTGCAGATTTAGCGGCAAGCCATTTGCACAAACAAGACAGAACATTTGGGGATGGACTACAGCTACACTTTCCGCCAGTCAGGCTCTCCACCAGCTGCTTCATCCAAAAACTAGGATCGATAATGATGCCCCTGGTGCCCCGAGCCCCTTTGACGCACGAGAGTAACGATAATGGAAAGGGAGCAGCCAAATCACAAAATGTTTTGCTCTCCTTGCAATCTGCAACCAGAAGATCAGCGAGCCAGCCATGCACTCGGGCTCGCTGAAAAGGTGCGAGATCTTGAAAGTCACGGAATCGCAACAGTGATGTCACAAGGTGCTAGATTTGCCCGCGATTTTCAGCTTAGCCAACTCGACCATTGCGACCAATCACGATCAACAGACATGAGTGACATCACCACTTCCAGGAATGCTGGCGTTGCCTTCTTTCTTACTTGTCAGGAATGCAGAAGATATCCAAAGCTCATGCCTTGCGCTTCTTATGTTCTGCTTTCTTGCCCGTGACGTACCAAGTCACAAGTCCACACTACAAAGCTCGCTGGTCTGTTAGGAGCAGAACATAGAAGCTGGTGGAATGATGGGACTTGTGCCCTATGTACAAGACACGTTGTCAATTGCGCATCGAGAAAGGCACCATGAATAGACGAGCGTCCAGCAAGCGAAATGGAGCTCAGAGACGTTGCTCGTCTTAATCCCAACAAGGCTCTACATTGCCTTAGATCTAAGAGCATTTAATGGTCCGCGACCTGCGAGACCAATCGCCCCCTTTTGCCAGCTATTCAGCGATTCTGTTGCTGTATGGAACGCCTCACACACGCTGAAGTCTGCTTCCCTACGCAGCAGTGCACGATCCATGCGCAACGAGACAGCGTGTACTTTTGAGGTGAGCATTCGCGGGGAGTCTCGCAAGGTTTTGCTGCAATTGGTGCAGATGTACAAGGTACTTCCTGAAAGTGTGCCAATTTGAGCAACAAGGATACGCAAGGTCACAAGCTACTGCAAATTGCATCCCGGAGATCGTGCATCCAAGGGTATGCAAGGCAAACCGCGAACAAGCTCAGCTCGCCCTGATCCAGCGGCTGATTGACAGAAGCAACAAAATCCGATGGTCAAACGGTAACATTCGGGAATGCGTCATGTCAGAAGCTGGTTGCTGACCCAGACAGGCTCTCAGCTAGCCTGCAAGCGCAACACGTGCCATGCAGCAGTCTGAGGCGCTACCATTTCTCTTGCGTATTGATCTTTGTGCCGCGTGTTGCTGCGCATGAGCAGCTCCTAATGCGCGGTCTGCGGCTGCGTGGGTCGTGCGAGCCGGGCGCCTTCTATCATCGATGGGCCCGGAGTCTTTCCAGGAGACCTGATAGGCGGTGAGAGCTGTTGAATCCGTTCAGACAAAGGGCAGCCAAAACCTTCCGCGGGATTCGTTGAATGTAATCCGCTAGAAACCTATGCATTTTATGTTGTGCCAACAGACACACCGTTGTGATCTGCACAAGTAATCCAGCAGCCCGACCCCTTACACCACCTCACATTCCATTCATCATGTCCGAACTTGATATGACAAGGTGGGCCAAGTTGCTTCGGAAAGACGTGCAAGGAGACACCTTGGTCGAACAACGCTGATCAGACATTGATGGTTCTTACATGTCTCCCTTGCACCTACTACTCCAAGGACGCAAGCTGAAATGCACCAGACATAGGCCCGGGCCAGTGCTTGAAGACCGTGGCGTAAATTGCAGCGTCCTTGTGTCACAGAATTCTGAGTCAAGGATACTAGCCTACTGGCATCTAAAGCACGTCAAGGCAAGCTTCATGCAATTCAGTCGATGGCGCACACCCTTATCTACGTCTCTTCTCTCCAGTGTCTCTCTACTGACTGAGTCTGGGGTGTTTGCGTGGCTCTGGTTCTGCGAACGCGTCCGCTTGGCCTGCCTCCTGCTCTTCCTCGGGTTCCAACCTCTGCTAGAAGCGAGACAAGCAGCCCCTGCCTGACAAGTGCGTTGCCGGCTGTCATGATGCGGATACCACACCGAATAGGTCTTTTTCGGCTTGCGCGCTGCTGGATGCAATGAGCAGGTCGTAGATGTTTAAAGACAGTCACGGAGTGAGTCTTGTCAAGCCATGTTGACGGCAGATTCAACTCAAAGGGATGACGCGCCTGCACAGATATTTGCACATGCGTGTGTCTGCAGATCCAGCATGTCGGAAAAAAATGCCAAGCAAGGAGGCTTGCACGAGTACGAGGCCAAACAAGATTGTGGCGCGGTAGTCGCAATGATAGGCTTACGCAGGATATGGCAGGCAGAGTAGGGCGAGTAACGTACAGAAACAGAGCACAGCAAGAAGCCTTCTCGATGTTGGTGCCCTGTGCACCTGTCCAAATAGCCACTAGTTAACTAGCTTGAACAGGCAGTGGCAATGTCTGGAAGAGTCTTGCGGTGAAGCCATGAATGGTTGCATGAAATGCGTGCAGATCGTGCAGACCCGTTTTGACTCGCCGGCATTGGCTGCATTGCCTGGTATCAGCCGTCTAGGCCGCTTCCGGCCGCTTCAGCTCTGACAATACCGCATCACAAACGCTCGTCAGTCTCAGTCGCAGGAGGTAGGTGGAAAGTGTCCGCGAGGAAGGGCTGGCAAGTGATATTGGGTATTTCCGTCGCATGTCTCTCCACACTTTAATCCTGGTACCGGTTACAGGTATGTGTTCATATCTGCTGCATCTACCTGCTGCCTCGTGGTGGGTCCGGGCGCAAGTGGACATGGGTGTCTGCATGGCCAAAAGTTCCTCCAGAGTCTGTGGAGGCTCACCTCAGGCTGCGCAGGGCTCCCTGTCGTTCCGCGCACGTCGATAGCACCGGAAATGCTTCAGTGTCGTGCCAAGTGGCGAGTAAAACTTAGCCAACCACGCCGGCGGCTTACAGAAAGCACAGAGTGCAGCATGAAGCCCAACACCTGGGCCGGGCAGGGTTCAACCATGGTAATCAAACAGCACAATCTTTATCTTCGTGTATGTTGCTATATGGGAGTATGGCTTTTAGTGTTACAATACCAATGAATAGAGGGGTGGCAGTACTATATTGTTGAAGCCGAGCCAAAAAAATCCGGGTCAATCAAAATTGCTTTCTAACAAGTTCGGAGCCCGAAAAGGTCTAAACAAGGTCCATCTGCGACAATATGGGGGGGTGGCAATAATAGCAATATAGTCTGGCCGGAAACGTCCCGACTTTAATAGATTCCCGTCTGCTTGTCCTACTAGTATTACGAGCTGCACTACCTGGTCCTACCCCAACCCCTTTGTTTATTGTTGCGACCACCCCCTTCTGTAAAGCAGAAACGCAAAACAAGTTCTAGGGGTGGGAGGGGGTTATCATTTATTGTCATGTTACCTTTGGGGCGACTTATTTGAAGGACCAGCCTAGAATCCAAGAATCATATTGTATTTCAACATGGTCTGAGACTGTCTGAGATGGATTCCAGCCGGCGATGCTACTTGAAAAGCTTGACAATACAAAGCCCAGGGCTGAGCAATGCTCAGCAGCACACTGGCACAGCCACCAGACAACACACCTGCCGCCAGTTGCCTGGCCGTTGAGTCTCTACTTCCGCTCTCTGTCTCTAGCAGTTGACAAAGCTATTGGCTATGTTGCTGGCTGTGGTTACGGAAGTTTTGCTCGGGGCTGCGGCTCAAAACAGTTAGGGAGGTCTAGATGAGCCGAGGCAGGGCATTCTTTATCTTCTTTCTCTGACTTTTGTCATTTTTCCTGGCTCTCTCTCCTTTTTGTGTCGTCTTTCTTTCTTGATTCTTTCACTGCTTCTTTCCGCCTGTGGTTATTGGTATCTTTCTTTTGCTCTTTCTCACGGTTCTTCCTACTTGCCCTGGACCCCTTGGCAGGCAACAACAAAAACACAGAGAAGCAACAGCACAAGAATACAGACACAAAGAGAAATGTAGAGATGGAGGAATTAGGGGACAAGATATTAGGAAGGAAAAGTCCGGGAGAGATCAAGAGAGGAAGATTAAGAAACAAGCGTGGACAGGGAAAGAATGGTCAGGAAAATCAGATAAGAAGCTACACGGACATGGATGCAATAAGAAACAAGGACAAACAGCTCAAAGGAAAAGAAGCGTTGCTCGCAACAGAGCATACCTCACTATGTTGATGCCCCTCAGTTCCCCGCATGTATTATTCGGGAGGTTCTAATCTATGCTTGCGTTCTCAGCATTTCTACAGGTATGATATGACTAAGACCCGTCCTGCTCCTAATACTTGACCCCAGCATTTCCTCATTTTGTTTGCTGTTGTTGAATCCTCTTTTGATGACTGAAACGGCATGGCTATCATAATCGAATAGCTCATCGAACACTACACCACCACTGATAGCGTCAGAAAATCTAATTATTGTCATTGCTGCTGTTGTCACTCTTGTTACTAATTACTAGTGTTCGCACCCCTAACCCGTACAACCTTCGTGTGGCTCCCGGCCCCGGGTGCCCCCATAAAACTTAGCGATTCAATGTGGAAGATTTCTTCCAGGAGGTTCAAACAAAAAGAAGCAACACAAACCCTCTCAACCAAGCAAAGGCCCTGGAGATCTCAAAATATCTCAAAGATCCGCAAACCATGGACCATGAGAAAGCCTCAGCAGGCGCTGCTACCATGAGAAGCAAATCATAGAAGAAAACAAGCCGTACAACCAACGAAGAGCCTAGCTCTTTTGCAGCGCAAGCCTTTGACAAATGGCAGCGCGAGAAGCAGCAGGCAGAACCTGGACAAGAGTTCGCGCGGGATATCTGCAATGCCCGCAACCCCAATTACAGCATGTTCTGAAGTCCAGTCACACGATAGGCAGGAACAGCATCGCAATGCAGCCGATCATGGAATTCAACCTGATCCGTTTTGGCCAGGCAAAAACAACGTGAGGCTAGTCCGCGGCTCTTGGCATGTCGACGTATCAGCCTAATCCGATCTCCCGGCTTCCAAGCGGATAAGAAATCCTCCCTTCTAATCATGGTGGAGTTGCAAGAGCATACAACAATACACAAACACACGCACTGAACGCCGTCAGAAGAAACTTACGTGATGCTCAGCTTAAATCCACCCCATGGCTCAGACTGGCAGTCTCCCCGGCTCTCTCTGTGCCACCAGAGGCTCCAATGCCGAAACCGTGCTTTCAAGGAGGTAATCGCAAATTCAAGCTAGGAGCACATCAAGCATGAGCATTCACATGCTTCAGCGCCGTGCTTTAGCTCGTTCAGAACTATGCAGGCATTTGCGCCCACAAGCAAGCCCTTTGGAAATGCTTAAGTGAAACCATGCGGCGGGACCCGGAAGGGACGGCGGAGGTTGGGGGAGGCCCGCCGCAGGCGCAGGAATGCCTTGAAAGCGGCGTAGTCACAAACAGCAAGCGAAACAGTACCTTTCGCGAAGGCAAACCCATGAAAAAAGCTGGACATGCCCGAAACATCCAACGGCTGCAGCCAGGTGGCCAGAAATTCAAGCAGCTGCGCTTGGCAGTAGATGCCTTGAGAACCAACTTCCCAACAATTCTGTTGGTTGACTGCGTGATCTTGCATAATGGACATGTGCGATTTGCGTCACGCCCTTAAAACCTCGAAAAGGTCTGCTGGGATGATTTCACGCGTCCCACCCCTTGCTGTTGCTGACGCTGTCCCTCTGGAGATAAAGGTATTCCGCGCCTATGATAAAGGTTTCTAAAGACTAGCTGGCTACATCTGAGCCCATGTAGGCTTTCAATCTAGGCACGGCCAGAAAAAGAAAGTGACCGGGACTCTAAATTCAGATGCTCTGGGACGGTTGTGAACTTAGCACAGACTTGGGCATTCTCCAATCAGCACCATGAAGTTTCTCTGAAGTTTCTCGGGCAACCCATCTTGCCCCCGACAAGAAAGTAATTGCTGGGATATTGGGCTGGTGCATCGCTTTTTCCGGCTACTTTCACTCATTCCTTCGTTTAGTGCTTATACAGAAGGCCACCATTTAGAGCCTTGCTCATGTCCAGCGGACCTCTTGGCACCCAAATTCTGACTTGGATTTTTCCCTCCGCAAGCTGTCTTCTGCCAGATGATCTAAGATCCACGCTCTGCCTCAACAAATTGCGGGCGCACAAGAGGCGATCTTTGGCCAAAGTTCAGCACACTCCTTTGCCACCGGGCCCTGGATGGCTGAGCCTTTCATCTCACCTTTGTCGTTGACGATAACGCCTGCATTGTCCTCAAAGTAGACGTACACGCCTTCACGGCGTCTCCACGCCTCACCGTGCACTACAGCAATTGCAGCTTGGATGCATCAGTTTTTCCCAGTGCAGAATCCTAACAAGGGTCGGTCAGCATCGTACGCTTTTTTGGGCGCCTTCTTCTGACGGATGACCACACCCTTCAAGACCTTCTTGCGCAGCTCCGGCTTGCCCTCCAGCAGAAAAACACAGTGAGCAGCCGTGCAAGCTACTACTACATCTGAACGGCCAAGTAACAATCAAAGGTATCGTTTTTTTTTGGATGGGGGGCGGGCACGGCTATCGTTTTGCCGGGTTTTGGCACACTGCGGTGCGCAAACCCATCATGTTACAGTGTTCTGCCAGATCCCCCGCCCGGATGCCCCACATCTTTGCTCTCGGAGGATCCACCTTACAAGTCGCCCATTTTAGAGCATCATTTTTCTCTGTCGGGCGGCTATAGTTTTGCACTAGCTTTGTTGATGTCTGGATTATCTCTGCCTGATCCTGGCTCCAAAACCGAATGAAGGCGGTCTCTCATGCAGACTTTGCGGGGCCTGGCAATCATCCAATTTCAAGTCTGCTTTTTGTCTCTGATGGAAAAGCTACCGCTGCAAACGTAGAATGCACTTCCTCAATCCCTTGGCGGCAAATCAACAGGGCTTGCTTCGAAAGCACGCGTCTTTCACAGCCACGCCCCAGGGACTGTGACATCAATGTTAATCGGGCGTCCTCAAAACTGGTGAGGCAGGCTCCTGGAAAGGGTGCAGAACGCATGGCCAACAAAGCCAAACATTCTTTACCCTTGAAGGACTTAGTTATGATCACGTTTCATAAGAGATGGCTAGTGCGTTGTCAACGCTACCCGGGTCAGTTCAGTTGCACTGACCCGCATGCTGCGGCGGATGGTGGATGCTGCGAATGTGATCTGCTGCCTGTAGTGCCGAAAGCTCTGAGCATACCTGCCTATCCAGGCTTCGTGTCAGGGCTAGGTCTTGCAGAACTGCAAGTGCAAGCCTGGAAGCCTTGTAGGCTTTCTGAAGGCCATCCGGAGCAGCTTGGCAAATGCTGCACATCACCACATCTGAACTCTGTCCGTTCTCGTTGATACTACGTTTGCCTGCTACCAGCAGTTGGAGTCTGCCTCTCCCTCTTTCACAGGTTTCCCCCCTTTCTTCTCAACTCTCTCATGCCGCTGCGCGTAGTCTCTCGCATCGATTAAAACTTCTACAGTACAGGACGGAAGGATGAGCTCCCAACATCTGAAAACACAGGCCACTCGCAGTTCTAGCGATGCCTTCTTGACGCTGCACAGGACAAGATCACCTGGCGAGCAGTTGGGCAGCTTGTTGAGTCGTCCGCCAATGCCAATTACTGCGATGATGTAGAGATTCTTGGCGCCGCTGTTGTCCGCGCAATTCCTAGCGAACATGGCTGAGACACACTCCGACGCCCGATGTGAACCGCATCACAGCACAAGGCAAACTTCAACCGGCAAAGCACTTCTGTATGCAATGATCTAGGTACAACGTGTACCGAATCTGTCCACGTCCGGGAGTCTAGGTTTCTGGATTAATGCTTCACCGTTTTGTATCGGTTTATGAGTGCCAGGTCGAAATTGCGAAATGGAAAGAATTGCAAGATGGAGGGCTGCAAATCAGGAATCGGTAAGCGCGGAGGCGGGCTAGGAATCACACCGAGTCAGCAAACGGCAGGCAACCGTCCAACAACATGACTACGACATTTGATGTACCCAGTGAAAACCTCAAGCACGAATGCTGATGATATGCCTGCCTTGGATCTTGGACATTTCTCATGTGGCATCAGGATGAATAATCATTTCATCCTCGGACACAATCTGCTCCCCTCTCCTCGCCCTATGCCGGAACACAACACATGTACATACCTGAGCTGAAGACATGCTCGTCTTCGAGGGGTGCACTGTCATTGGTTTGTATCTTGCGGGGTCGCATAGTAGCTTCACAAGCCCATGCAGACAAATTCCGCCTGTACAACTTCACATAAATGTAAAGTGGCTAACGCATCACATACCTGAATCTCAACCTGCAAGCGTGGTTGAAACCTTCCCCAATCCGCATTCAACTCTCGTCCCCATTTCTTGAAAATGAAGGTCTCCTGAAAACCTGTCCATTTTCTTCACTAAAGGTTCATATTCACGAAGAAATGATTCGAACCGTACTGTTGGGTACAGTAGCTTACATTGCTGCAGTGACTACATCAGCTTTGTTCAACGCAACTTGTCATTATGGCAGCATGAACAACCTTAAGTAGTACTTCTGACTGCAGGAGCAGCTGAAATTGCACGATCGAAACCTTGCTGGTTATGCCCATCCAAAATTTTGGCATGCACAAGTCAAGCAAAGCGAGAAATCAAGAAAACCGTGCCCCTTCTGGAACCTTCCGAGGACTGTTCAACTTGCAAGAATGGAAAAATGACGTCAGCACACTGCGCGAACAGCAACTTCCTTCACACCCTACTGTTGCTCTTGCTCCCTCTCGCCGTGTTAATCAATGGCACAAATATTCGGGGTACACGGGGGAACCATGGCACCGATGAATGAAATACATGTCTCGGTCTGAGTTCTTGCTCAGTGAAACGCTGGGGCCCGAACTTGACATCAGCCTTTACAGTAGCTGGCCATTCAAATGGGAGTTCATACGATTGCGGTCAAGAAGAGTGACGTTAACGTGTCATTGGGCCAGTGTTCATCGGATGTAAAGATGAGGCGAATGATGTCATTGCCGGAATTGTCCTTACATACATGTTTGCTCTTTTTCTGGCACCCCAAGCACGAACCAACATAATCTGGCACAGCCTGTCTGTGTGAGTACTAGTTTTGCTGCAAGTCGATGAGACGGTGAATTGGCATGTGCCTGCACCCGAGTTTCTCTGGGTTCCAGTTCTATTAATGACTCACTTCCGTAGAAGGGATCAGTTGAACATGCATTACCTGAGATGAGTGCTCCCTGAATATCAAGGAGTTAGACCAGATAACTGCCGCCACCTAGATCAAATCTCAAGGCGAACACAAGGCGTTTCTCCAAACGTAATCGCTTCTGCATCATGTCATTGCAAGTGAAGCGAATCCAACGTAATATAACATGCTGCTGATCGGATAGGAAAGAAATGAACAGCCGAACTTAACGCATTGCATGTGTCTACCCGATTCCGCCCAAGTGACTGATGAGATTTCAGGCGGAGGGAGTTGAGATCTCAATGTCTGCCTTTGCCGACTTACACCCAGGTATTGGGCAGTCAATCTAGGGCCAAAGAGAGATCTGCTAGGTATATCAAGGGCGCGCAGCAGCGAATTTTGACATGTGCCCACACAAGGCCTTCATGCAGCTGCTCGTTGAATTTGGATCACAGAGCGAGGAGGTAGAAGAAGTGCGAATGCAACACATCAACTCTGCTCCCGTTTTCACACGCGCTGCATGGCATCTTTTTCGAGGTTGTATCTTCACGATTTGTAACTACATTATTATTACATTTTCTGGCTGGAGCTTTTGTTTCCGACTGGGCTCGCAGCCCTCCTCAAAGTACATGCATTCTTTGTGCTCCTTACAGCACCGGGTTGCCAAATTTTCTGAGACAAGCTTCAGCAACGTCGCCACCTGGCAGCCCTGCGCCATTCTCATCTTGCATTGCTTGGCGGCGCGCCCCTTCTTCATCTCTCAGACTGAGGGCTGTTAGCGGTCACCGGGTGCAGACAGCTTGAGCCATCGCGGCGCACAGCAATATCTCCTCATAATTCCGGAATATCCCGGCCGCAACATTTGCGATCTACAGATGCCTCAAAACGCACAACTTCATTAAGGGCTGACGAACTTGTAGGCGAAGTGAAGGCTCCGCAATACAATCAATGGCTGGTGAATGTTGCGCTTGGGTCTTGGGATCATCTTGCAATCATTCATATTCCTGAACTGAATATCGCTTCTTTGCCTCCTGCAGCCTCCTTTGAGGTCCTCAGGAATTCCTGTGCGTCTAAGCGCAACGCACGTTGCCACACCCTGCCTGCCGAACCGGAAACCCAACGACTTCAGAAATATCTAGCTCGACGGAGGGCCACCACTTGGTAAAGTGAAGCTATGAGAAGCTATTGCTACATCACGTCTTGACACACATGCGCATCAAGAGGCAAAGGGCAAAAAGACTACTGACCATATTAGGGTTGACGTTGCTTCTCCACTGTACAGAGAGCTTGATTGCCAAACTGTCACAGCTGTTCCCGGCCTTAACCCCAAATCAATCACGTAAAGACCCGAATTGCAATCAAGTTGCCATTCAGCAAGTCCTGACACACAGGTAGCTTCCCGGGTTTCGTGCAGAGACTATGCTTTTTGCTTGACCAATTCCTGCAGTGGGGGCAAGCGTGCTGTTGCTACGGCAAGGTAGTGCTGAAAGAGTGCTGCATATGCTTTTGTCACTTGGAGTGCGCTCTTTTGGTTACTCTGGCCGCTGGGCCACATGTTCTTTTTCTCTCGCTGCGCGCGCAGCAGCCTTACCCTGCTTGCCTCTAGCCAAAACAGGCCCAGCGAACCAACCGCAAACACCGGCATCGATTCGGGTCGACGATCGCATCGATCGGATCGAACTTGCCAGTTTCCGTGGCTCATTGTATTTCCCACATACCACATCCCCCTCCCAGCTCCACTCCCACCTCCCCCCGCCGCCACCCAGAGGTGGGAAGTGGGGGGGAGGTGGGAGGTGAGGCGGGAGGTGGGAGATGGGAAGTGGGGTAGGAGGTGGGAGTTGGGAAGCAGGAGTAGGTAGAGGTGGGAGGTGCGAGGTCGCTGGGAGGTGGGAAATCTGAGGATCGCCGTAGATCGCAGGAAATCGAATCGATAGATCGATGTCGCTTGAATCGATTCGGTCATGGCATGATTAAAACATTAAGGAGCGGCAGCCAAGAAACGGACAGTGCAAGGTCCACCACAGAAAATCTAAAAAAATCAAGCTTACGCAGGTATAGCCGGTACAGTATAGTGGCTTATGCACCCTCTTCTAGCTTTGGCAAGCTGTCGCTCCCGACTCTGATCCCTTGCAGAAGCCCACTTTCAAGTTGTGAGGAAGTTTCATGCTGCAGAGTTGGGTGTCTTCTCCGTCGTCTCTAATGATTCAAGCCCATGCCCTTTCCCGGCTTCTTCTTCGTCTTCTGCGGGCTCAACCTGCCCCCATGGGCAGGTCAGGGCACTGCCCTGAGCCCGAACTTGTCCGTGGCATCCCGTCGGAAATGGCGGATACACAGACTCCACAAACTGAGCACCATCCAAGAACCACATTGATGCACCAAAGTCTGGCTTGTGGAGCCCTATCCTCAAGCTGGCTGTGAAACTTAGGTCCCATTCTTTTCTAGGTGTTTCTGATGTTGTTTGAATCCTTGGCCCGCGGGCTAGCCACCCTCTCCCGACTCTCGCTCTTTCTCTGTCTTCTTCTTTTATGCGATCCTCCAATTTGGAGCACAAGGGCCATGCCCCGAGCCCGCGCGCATGTGCGATCTGGTTCCTACGATCGCCCGGATACCGCATGGCCTAGCGCCAGATGACCAAAGCCCTCGACACATTGCAAGTTTTCATCCAGAGCCCATGGCCAGATCGTTGCTGCCACAATCAATCAGTGGATTGACAGTAACTACCAACTCGGGGGGTAGCAGAGTTCCTTGTGGTTGAACTTCCCGTTTTTGCGGTCCATGGCTATTGCGAAGGGATGTGAAGACATTTCACACATGAAGTCCACATTGTTGGCGAGCAAAGGTTCAGCCACCAAAAGCAATTTAAAAAATCTGAACGAGCAGAGCAGCAGCAACAGCAGCACCAGCACCACCACTACTACCGGAACCAGCCTTGCGAGGGCCTTTTTTTCCTGCTGCGGCTGCGTGCTTGCTAGGATAGAACGGCAAATCAGGCCTAAGCTTTTGACTTTGAGATGAGTGCTGTTGCTGTTGGCGATTACGATGAATTACGATGATGATGGCGATAAAGATGAGGAGGAGAAGGATGAAGAAGAAGATGATGATGATGCTGCTGAGGGGTTAGCGTTGCTAATCCGTGACCGAAGCGCTCGCTCATGTTCAGCATTAGCCACCTGATATTTGGTCATGGTACCAGTAGCCTTTGGAGGCAAAATCTGCCTATCCCTGGAGCTGCTACACAATTTTGAGGTGCACTGCCCCAACTCCTAGTCCAAGCCTAGAGGTACGTTAGGTGGGCTGCCGGCCACCCTTCATTCGCTGCTGCAGGCCGCCGCCGCCGCCGCTAACAGGATCAGCACCATCACCACCACCAAGAACAACAGCAGCAGCCGCAACAGCAACACGCAGTGGTTCTTCACAAACACACAAACTTTTACTGAATGCTCTGGACCGAGTCTCCACAATTGAGACGAAGTCTGATGTGCTGAGCGCCAGAATTATCGCAAGCCTCTGCCAACTGTAGCAGGAAGGCTATAACATGCTAGCATCTTGCATCTTGGCCAAGGCGAGGACCCTGTTCCCAAGCCAACGTAGGGAGTGTTGTGGCCTCATCTGCACTCGCTGCCCTGCGCTAGAAATGTCCCATTATGCACCAGACCCAGAACCACAAAACTGGCAGCACGTTTTCCTCACTGGCAATCAGTGTTCGGCTCCCAGGAGCACTCGCTTCATGCGATTTTTCAGTCCTGGTCGGGATTACGTGCGCTGCAACGGTATTCTATAAGTATTGTACTGCGGCCTCTTCAATTTAAGCGTTTTAAAAACCGTCTTCGGCACGCGGGCAAGGGCTGCTTCTTCTCACAGCTGCACGCACCCCTCGCGAGGTGTGCTGCGGCAAAGCCGCAAGCTGGGTCCAGCCCGGTCAGGTCGGTGTGAGAACAGAAGACAGCACTGCACCACATAAGGAAGCAACCCTACAGCCATTAACCCACAGCAGACACCCGAAGTCACCCTTACATAAAGTTGGTGCTACGGCCTGTCTTCAAAACTCCTCTCTGCCTCTCTTCTTCTTGTATGCGCTAGCTATACGCAATCCAAGGATTGCATCCGCCCCGAGCAGGTCAGGTCCCGGTCTGAAACAGAAGGTGCGGAGCTTGCCTTCAGAAGGATACTTATGGTGAGCTCTCTCTCCCTCTCTGTCGCTCTGTCTGTCCTGCCACCCCGTCAGGCATCTTCAGCAGCATGTCCTTCAGTTCGAAATAGTGGCTTGCGAACTACAGCCAGAACATGTTTTATTTTGTCCCACCTTGGCATTGGCTTCAGTTGCGAGAGATTGAATCAAAGTGAACACCTCTTCCTTGTCTTCTATGCCTCAGTACAAGCTCTGCACCTCTGCCGTTTGTTGCAGCTGCTTGTTGTTAGGCTGATGTGTAAACAACGACTTGTAGCTGCAGAACGCGTTCATTCTCTGCGTAGCATGATGGGAAGCGTCCCCAACAAAACAAGGCTCGATTCGGATGCTCGAGGCTGCAGGCTGACAGCTTGAGCCTGGTTTGTAGGTTACGGATGCTCCATGATGCCTTGTTTCTGTCGAGTTGGCTGCGAGGATGTTGGATCCAAAGCTTTTGAGGATTTGACGAAATTTTCTCTGCTCTTCTGAGTAAGCTTTGTGGAACACAAGGATGCAATCGCACCATGCGTGCACCAGCAGGCCAGTTGACATCACATTGAATGCACCAAACAGTCGTCACAGTAATGTATGCGGTGTTAGAGCAATAGCCACGTGCAAAGGAATAAGCGCGCGGCTTAGCTTGCCATCGTCTTGCCACATGTGCAGCGGCAGCAGCGTGCTCTCCAAAGCATCGAGGTTAGAAGCAGCCTCCTTATTTCACAGCGTCTTCAAACAAGGCAGCCTTGCAGTGTCTGGAAGCCGTGGTGCTGCAAGCAAAGGCAAAATCGCACCTGGAGATCCAGCAAGAAAAGTGTCAACACTGCACCAAGGCAGAGTCCAGGTCATGCAAATCAACCAAGGAGAGGCCTTGCTCGTCCTCCAATGCCGTGCCCAACTGCTTCATCCTAATTTAGCAGGTGAGGGTGCGGCAACATCTCGATGATCCGGCACGTTGCAGCCCAGGCGTCAAAGCCAGTCGCGGCAAGGTTCTCATTTGCCAAAGGGACAATAGAAGCTGCATTCGCGTGAAAAAAACCTGCGCAGGACAGCATGCGAAATCTTAATGCAGCCCTTGATATCCCTTAATATTGACGTCAAGTTCTTGCAGTCCCTGAAGCTCGGAGCCTGCAACATCCGGCGCCGATCTTCCACTTGCTGAGCAGCAGCCTTTGTTTGTGCAACTCGTCTTGGAGCGAGCTTGCTCCAACTTGATCAACTGCTTAACTATCGTCGTTCTTCAGCAGATGGAACCTGAGGCGCCCACCTGCATTTCCAGGATCTGCTCTTCCAGTCGCTGCAGAGTGTCAATGTCCAAGAAATCGTATAAAACGAAAGCCACGCAACAACCTGTTACCGCAATTGAGGCGATGACGACCTGAATGGCAGAATTGGTGCAACATGTCAAGTTTGCTGGGAGAAGGTCCATTTCAAACATTTTCAAACTTTGACATTGTCTTGCTGAGCACCCCGCATGCGAAGGGTTGCCTTGGAAGGGGGCTTGAACTCGTTCATTCTTAATTTCTGGAAGTCCGGCGAGTTTCATGCGGGAGCACTGCAATCACCCAGACAAGCTTCTTATGGCGAAGGTGTTGAGCACAAGCAGGCCAACACCGGCAAAAAGGCTGAGCATGTATGAGAGATGCTCTGGCGAGAGGATGATGCAAATGAACACCATACCTGGGAGCAACGCATATTATCTGCGCCACCTTTATTTCTATGGCAAATCTTGCTCGTGGAAGGGTGGACGCAGGTTGGGAAAATGCTTCCAACATGTGCAATACAACTGTCGACAACTTAGCATCCTCCTGTCCACGTCATCCTCATCTATTACAATTTCTGGAGGCCAAGTACACAAACCTGCCATGTGTGACGCGCTCTTGCGGCGTCGCGGTGGCTGACAAGAACCGGAATTCTAGCTATAGCAGCTCACCAACCCCCGTAAAAAAGGAGTTGCGTCCTGCAGCTATCTAGAGCCTGCACAAACCTTTCAGATGTCAGCCCGGTGTCAGCGGATGCGCAGCGGATAGCTGCCATCGTTCGAGTCGAAGCCGCATCCAGCTCCAAATCTCGCACTGCTTTGCTTGTGTTCGAACTGCAACATCCGACACACCCATGCCTACGGCATTGGCAAATGCAATCCGAGAGTCCCAAACTTGAACCACCACAACTCCGTTGGTGTAGGCTCGGTGCGTTGAGGAAGTTCACAACTGACCTCCAAGTGTTGTCCGTGATTCTAGCTCCATGCCCTTTCCATTGTGACGAGGGTTAGCGTGGTGACTTCCAAGTTGCTGCACATATACATGTATATGTCTATATGGATAGGAACTGTGCGGTTCCACCACCGCCCGTCCTGAAGCAAGCCGCTAGCCCGACAAAGGAGCCCACGACCCGATCTACTAGTGAGAGCGGCACTTCCAAAAATGGGCAGCCCATTGCAGGCGGCACGTCAGATCAGTCAGTCACTTTCCTCATGGCCCGTCTAGTGTGGATTTCATAATCTAGCCCCTGGTCTAATCCGTAATTGCATGCCAAATCCCAGTGTCTACCAAAGCCCACGCATGGACCAACGTGAAGGCGATGGCAGCGATAGTGCAGCGATTGATTGCGAGCACTGAACTTTCATGAACCTCTCGCTACAACGGAACGCCGTGATTCAACGTAACCGTTCACGGTGGGAACACTTGCAAGGTGAATGGCTTCGCCCAAAGCTCTTTGAAGCAAGGCCCGCCGGAGTAACAGCTTCAAAGCATTTCAAAGCTTTGCGCTTCAAAGCCGCAGCTCTTCTGAACCTCGCTAAGCCGCAATTAAATGGTCAAGCTGCGCTGCCTTGCAAGGGCGCGTGTGACTCCACCCTTGCTCAAAGAACAGCCTGCGCTTTCGGCAATTGGTGTTTCCGGCATGAGCTATCTTCTGTCTGCTCTGTTGAGACAGTTGTGACTCGGCTAAACGGGGCGCAAACCGAAGACACGGCACTGATGTTAGTAAACAAGCTGCGCTGGCCTCGGCTTTTGGCAGCTTGCCCTCCTCTTCATCTGGCTGCGTCTTGACGAAGCCTTGCCGATCTGCTGCTAATATAGCGATTGTGTGATCAAGGAACGGCATTGTGCGAGCTTATGCTCCCTTTAGTATAGGGATCCGCAATAATGATTTTTTTCGGTAAAATTATTCAGGATCTACTATTGTTTGAGGGGTCCGGAATACTACAAATCTCTGGGGCCCAAAATACTAAAACAGAGCAAGAGTTATTGACTAAATGAGTTTAGTTTTGCCTAAGAAAAACTCAGCAGAAACAGCTTACAGGCTCTGTCTCACTCAGCTCCTGCTTCAAACCAGACTCAACACTTTCCCTCAAGGTTACTTAGACAGATTCTGGGGGCCCATATGATTTTTAATTGCTGGGCAAATTTAGGGGGTAGCTGAATGGTAGAGAGAAACGTCTGTTTGGGGGGGACCACCTCTTATTAAAGGGAGTCCAACATTAGCTTTGACCGATCATGCGGAAGTGAAAAGGATGCAATGCACATGCATGTTGCAGATGCGCGCATGTTCAATTGCAATCAAAAAGCGTTGCAGGCCAGTCCATTTCAGCGCTTTGCGCTGTAGAACCGTCATTTTCTTCCATGCGGTCTTCAACGACACCACCCCCTGCCAGGATCTGCTAGCAGCATGCGCTTGGGAAAAGAGAAATGCGGAAGTGCATGCCTCAATCTACAGAGTGCCCAAGATCTGTTGCATCTGCTTTGGGTTCACTGTGCAATGCCACCGCCGCCTTCTTGCCCTCTTCCGTGCGATCTCTGATAAAGCGTACCTCTCTCGCCTCAACGACTCTAGTCGAATCAAACAACGCAAGGCGGGCACTTAAAAGGATAAGCTGACCTTAGCATTGCTGTTTACGAAGATTTTGAGCTGGGGTGCCTTCAGTCGATCACCCACTCGTGTCGCCAGCTCGCAGGCCGTCTCGCAAGAGTTGAACTCAACCTTCTGTGCAAATTCGTACTTGCGCGAGCAATGACCCTGCTGGGGCTTCGGGTCAAAATGGCCCACAGAGGGGATACAGACTTCACTGTCGCAGGAATACTTTCATCAAAACTAGCTGCACTAGCCTTCAATGTTGAAAAGAACTGCGCAGGTCCTAAAGTCAGCCGCCATGCCCTGTTCCTAGGCCTCGCCGATCACGCTGTATGGCTGCCTCACGGGGTCCTTGTTCAAATGAAGAAGTTGAGTTTGTTCAAGGCTAGGAGAGGGCACGCTCATGCGCACACCACGACGCTTGATCATGATGTAATCTGCATCTTTAACAGTTGTTTCTGAAGAGCTCTGGCCTTTGCCCTGGCTGTGCTTCCTAGTCCTACTGGTAGTTTCTGCCGTGTCGTTTGCCGACGCCTCCTCTGACTCCCTGCAGCCAAGTGGCTGCAGCACACTCCGCCAGCATCTGAAGCCAGATCAAAAGGAAGTGGCGGAAGTGCTTCAGAAAAGGCGGACTCTGCCTCGGCCGCTCGTGCCGCAAATTTTGATGGCAAGCAATGAATGTGACAAGCAGGGTGTGCCGGACGCAATCTGCAATGCAGTGCTACATTTGATGTTGCCTGATGACCAAATCTGTTGTACTTGCATTGGCTGCCTCATACCAAAGGGTTGCCCACACCCAAATATCATCCGCATGATAACACATGTAGCTTCGTCTCAGCGTCTCCTTCTCGAGCTTTGGTGATATGTTTTTCAAAAATCTGCAGAGATCTCTGCGTTCCTTGGCTGTGGAATGCCCGACTCTCAGACCATCTTGAAGCTTAAATGATCTTAGCAAATTGCTGCCCTCACAATGGTTTTGTTGTTGGTTCCTAGCACGGAGGAGAAAATCACGATCAGATCTAATATGTGTGACTGCACCTTTTGATACTCATGAGCAAGTTGCCGCGTCAAGACTGCGCTCTGCAAGGCCAATCTCGGTGTCCGCGGATCGCGCAAGGAGCTCCTGCAGCGAAGCACAAAAGACTCTGATGATGGTTCGGCTCACGTTGGTGGGACCATGCAAGGAGCCCGTGCCTCCAACTCATTGGCCAGCAGCTGGAAGCGCCTGCAAGTATTCAGGGCTGCATGCGAGTTGTCCTCGCTCTGTGGTGACGACCTTCATTCTGCCCATCAGTCTGACCAACAGGATTAGAATTTCACTGCGCAAGACCGGTCACAGGCCGCAAGCGCCTGGAAAACTGGAGATTGCACATGATAGGGCAATCCCATGCGAATTTACAAAAAAAAAAAAAAAAAAAA
>CAJNIZ010018391.1:8495-37683 GCA_905231905.1 Symbiodinium pilosum
CCAAAAGTGATGACAGCTCTGCGTTTCGCGACCACGACGCCCCCTGGATCCCTGTGACTGTTTGCACTTTTGAGAAGCGACGACCAAACGCAAGTCCAAAAGTGACGCCAAGGATGCGTGACACTCTGCGACATACTCTGCGAAACACTCCGCGACACTCTCGAACGCTCGCGAGCGTTTGCGGAGGCTTGCGGACGCTTGCGAACACAAACGCAACAACCTTTGGTCACCTCCTGGACCCCTGGACCCCAACCTTAAAACGGGAACCCTCTCCGGAGCATTCGGGAAAAAGGGAACGCACTATCTGGCCATTTTGGCAACAAGTGGGGCTTTCCCAAAATTAGGGGTACCATTTTGGGGGTCCCCATAATAATGATTTAAATATATTGGGGTCTATATGGGGTTCCCTCTACTTTGGGACACTGAAAACCCTAAACCCAATTTTGAGCAACTACCCTAGCCCTAAACTACGCAGGGCCCAGATCTAACCTAAGACCAAAGCCTTAGGGTAATATGGGGTTGTTTAGAGGTTTTAATGGAGAATCAAATGGAAAAGACAATGGAAAATGAAATGGAAACTGGGACTATAGGGTACCATTGGGGTAATCTGGATTTAGGGTTTAGGTTAAGCTCCCTAAGCCTTTAATTTCAGCGCGAGCTAGCCAAGCTGTAACTCCTACTCCCGGTAGTCTAGCAACATAGTTGTGGTCCCGTTTTGGGGGGCCTCCATGGTGAGGATTAGCATTTTGGAAACACCTATATGAGCCACAGTCTAAACTCCTAGTATCCCTCCCAATATCCCCTAATTTGGATTATGGCTCGTATGCTATCACAGGGAAGCCGAAACTCTAAACCCTTGGGCCAAAGGCACCCTCCAGCGTGAAGGACACAGGGAAGCCTCAGAAAGCGTTTTGGGTTTGGGGCCTCATTTGAGGCGTAGGGTTTAGGGTTTAGGGCTGTGAGGTGTAGGGGTGGCCTAAACCCTAAACCCTTAAGGGTTTAGGGTTTAAGGGTTTAGGGTTTAAGCCCTAAACCTGAAGCCTAAACCTTGAACTCTAAAGGGTCTCCTGGTTTGCGACTTCAGACTAGTGCCCGGCCCTGAACTAGACTCAGACGGGAAGCACTGCGCAGTCTGTAAGCCAAAGAAACACAGAGAACTGGTTTTGATTTTGGGTTTACCTGAACCCCAAAAATATGTAGAATAAAGGCCTTTTGGGCTATATCAAGGTGTTTTGGGCTATGATTTTACCTACTTTTGAGGGAAAGGTAAGGCTTAAGGGTTCAGGCTTTAAGGTTTTGGGGGGTCAAGAGCTGAAGGCCTACCACAGGCTATCAACAATTCATGCAGTTTTCTTCGCAGTCCTTGTATGATTGGAGTATGCAAGCACCCTAGGCGCTATGACTGGTCCTTTTGGCCCTTTTCTTACTAGGGGTTAGTGAGGAATAGGGAAATATAATCCCCATATAAGCCCTATATGATACACTCTCCCAAACTAACATGGAAACCCATATAGCCCCATTTTAGAGGGACTGTAGTCTTTATAGGGCCCCTTTTGGGTTTCCATGTTAGTTCCCACGAGTGTATATTCCCTTATTCCCTACTGACCCCCAGTAAGTACTCTTATGCCCATGCTGTGAGGTTCGGGAACATGTATGGCTGATGCGCTATCGCCTATTCTCACGGGTTGGTCCACGGCGTTCTGGGTGAGGTTGAGTAATTAACAGGGTTTAGGGTTAAGGCTTGAGTAACTAAGCTTGGGTCCTGACCCCCTCCCCCCATTAAAAAAGTATAATAGGGGTCATATTAAGGGCTATATATAACCCTATTCTGATTACTATCCAACTGTTAATGAATGGGGGCAGTACTCAAAAGTAAGCCTAAATTGGACTCGTAGAGCTTTATTATGCTGCTCTTGGTGGACAGGTAGCCCCATCATTCCAAATGTGGCTCAGGAATTTTCCATGTGGAATGCTCAAGAAATTGCAGCCTGCAAGCGATCCGCTGTTTATGGAGCACATGTAAGCCAGGGCTGAATTGTAGGACCGTTTCGGGCTTCGGAATCTTCCGTATGGTGCCTACCCGGATTTTGCGAAAGCGTTCTATACCCGGCATATACGGGCTAATATATGGTTACATAAGGTTATATAGGCTTATATAGGGCATATACGGGTGCATATAAGGTTACACAAATTTATATAAGGTTGTATAAGGGCTCATATAGGGTTACATAAGGTTATGTATATATATATATATGTACACTGATATAGGGTTATATCATTAACATAGGGTGTAGGGTAAGCTTGTTGAGGAGCCGAAGTCAGGGAACCCGTTAGGACCTACAACGAAATAAATCATCATAATTAATCACAATAATAGTAATAGTAAGAATCCGTAATGAAAACGAACAATATTATGTGTATTACATATACACACCTGGCTAAGCCCTCGCTTGGGATTGCCAAACGTAAGTGCCCGATCGATGCTCAGTTTGGCCCTTTTAGATCAGCGGACTTCGTGTGGTTTTCGGCCTTATACTAAAGGCCTTAGAAAGCACATGAACCATAGTGTATACTGCTCTCGTATCCCCCTTCATAAACCCTATAGTAGTCCCCTACATCATCCTTTATATAAGCCCCCTTGTAAGGAGTTTACACTGTAGCTCACATCGACCGAGTGCATGGCGCAAGTTCTTACTTAGGGCTGGGCTTCCGATCGAAGTGGTAGTTCTCAATATATTTAGGGTCGAGGGTCTAGGGTTTAGGGTCTTCCTACATGGGCTATAATCTAAACTCCGAAAATCCCCCTAGTAACCGCCATAATAGGACCCCTATATGAGCCTCTCTATAGCCCCCCCTTTGGAGTTTAGACCCTCAACCCAAGTATAGGGGGGTTTATAGAATCCCCCTTTGTAACCCCTTTCAGGAGTTGAGAGTATAGCCCATATATATATATATACATATATATATATATAGCTATGACAACCTCCCATTCCCCTAGCCCCTAAACCCTAGATCCCATTCCCCTAAACCCTAAACCCTAAACCCTAAATCCCAGTCCCCTAAACCCTAAACCCTAACCCTGGCCCCGGCATGATTGGGCCTTTGCGATCCCCAATCCAACTTTCTGGGGGGTTTGTTACCTGAAACCCAAACATGCGTAGACCAGTGTAGAATCATGGCGTTTTGGGCGGGCTAGTTTTAAGGGTTTCGGGTCATGGTTTTAATTTTTTGGGGGTTCAGGTGGCAGGGAATCGACTAACGGATCCCTATTCTAGTCCCTGATACGAGGGTTTAGGGTTTAGGGTTTAGGTTTTGTTCATGTCCATTCTTTCTTTGTCTGCTAACAACCAATAAGCCCGAAGCGCCGAGCCTGCGTAGCACTGAGCCCGGAACAGGTCTTCTCCGTGACAGCGTTGCAGACGATGGGGCAGCCAGAGAAAGACTGGCAGTGGTAAGAGGAGTCATGAGTAGTGGAAGCAGTAGTGTTAATACCGGCACTAGCACCTGTACTAGCGAAAGATTACGAAACATGCAGGAGAAGGAAGGGAAGTGCCAGTCATGGCTAGTGTAGATCACAAGCAGAATCAAATTGATAGTAGAAAGGCTAGCCGGCCATACATTGGTTCAGAACTCATGCAAGAATAACCTCAAGGCTCGGGTAGCCATTAAAACGCAAGGCACGAAGGTGGCACTGGCACTTCGATCAGCGTGACACTGCAAAAACACCTTTACAATGCTCGTGTTGGCGGTTTTCAAGTCTTTGTTGCGACTTCCTTTGTATGAGGAAAATCTGATAGTATGTAGGGGACCCGCAGTGTTTTGAAGCACGGCTGGGCAAGGTGGTGAACGGTGTGTTGCCTAGGGGCACTGTTATACAATCAGCACAGAGCTCTTTAGACGTCCTTCACGCAAGCCAAATTCTGATCCCATAGCTTAATGTGGAGAGTTTCACAGGAGTTAAAAAGGGTGGCTACCAGCTTTTGAAACGGGATCCCGAGATTACTATGAGGAATCTCATCTTTGGGGATCGCACTGGTACATGTGGCGACTCAGGAGGTTGTTGGGTAGCACTAGGGGCATTTCATTCCTATGCGAGGCATGTTTTGCTTATTCTTGCCGTCTATGTGGGGGTACTCTCACATCAGTACCCTAGGGCTCCATGTCTATAAATAATACCTACATTGGGCCCCAAAGTCTATGAATATGACCTACATTGGGCTATTTGGAGCCTTAGGGGTAAGGTTTGCATCAGGGAAATGTTCGCTGCATCCTCGGCGAAGGCGAGCAGACAAGGCCAAGGTGACTGCTGTCTACAGAGGATTTCATCTGAGTGGTTAAACCCAGTAGGATTATATTCCTTATATAAAATACTATACCCCAAAAGGAGGATATAATCTTACTCTATAATGGGTACCATAGTATCCCCAAATAAAATACTACTCATCTTCAAGTCGTCACAAGAGGACCACAAGTTCACGAGAGTTCTCGACAGGCTGTCACACGGCTTGCTATCAAGATCTGCTTGGATCGGACTGCCTGCCCTTGGAACTCCAAGATGTGAACCTGCATGATTAAAGAGCATTCTGAAAGATACTTGCGAGCATTCTGAAAGATACTTGCCAAAACTGCCAGGAACTCCTGATCCAGTCTGGCTATCGGCTTTACCTCAAAATGGCCTCCAAACCCTAAATCCAACACCCCAATAATTCCTCCTTTAACCCCTAAACTATAGTCTCCTTAGACCTATAATGAAAATATTACTTTTTCAATATTTCCTTAGGGTTATACTATAATAAACATTAAAAATAGTTCCTAAGGACAGTACAGTAAATGAACCCTATGGCCCTGTGTAACCCATACGTAGACCCTGCCCTCTGCTTTGGAGCGTACCGGCGTGCAGTAGGAGTAGCCGAAGTTGGGATCGTCACCTTGGTGTGTTGAGGCATAGGGATATTTAGGGGTACATCGGGATATATATATATATAAGTAGCTACATAAGGATACATTGCGAGTAGATATATATATATATATAAGTAGCTACATAAGGATACATCGCGATTAGATGGGGGCTTAAGGGATAGTAATGCGGAATCAAATGGAAAGAGCGTGGAAAATGAGACATCCTACGCCATACATCTACGAAGAACCCAGGACCAGAATGTTAGTAATTATTCATTGGGCCCTGCCCCCACCCATTTATGGTCTATAACGGGGGTCATATTAAGGGCTGTATATTCTCACGTTATACATATTATCCAACTGTTAATCAGTGGGGGCAGTACCCAAATCATTCGGGCTTCGACATTGGGAATCCTTACGACACAGACTTGAAGTGGCACCCCGGGGTTTACGATTCAGGGCTTTGGTATTCTAAGGTCCTGCAAAAGGGTACGCGGCTAAGGTTTATATAAAGCAGAAACTATGTGAAGTTGATTCCCTGAAGCTGCAAATAACGGGCACACACGATCATCATCCAGTCCCGACCGGTATAATCACGACCCCGAAAAGATCTTATTTTGGATTTCTGCCAACAATCTGAGCTAAACCCTAAACCCTCAACCCTAAATCCTAAACCCTAGATCCTAAAGGTTGTTTGAGTCCGGGCCCATAGCAGGCCGCAGGTTGGAGGCAATATGGGAAACCATAAGGGAAGGCCCACTTGGCTACTGATATGGGAGTTTCCTAAAGTTAGGGGTACCTTTTTGGGAGTCCATATAATAAGGACTATAGCATATTTGGGTCTATATTGGGGTCCCCCTATTTTGGGAAACTACCATATGGGGGTTTCCTAACATTTAAAATCAGGGGTACGTTAGAGGGGGGTAAGGTCATGTAGGGGTATAAGGGGATGTTACTATACGGATTGACAGCGGAGTACCTTTAAAGGGGGCATATGGCGGTCATATAGAGGTCATGAAGGGATGTTATAAGGATTGATGGTTCATTCCTTTGGGGCCGGGGGTTTGTGCTGCAAAGGGGGTGGCAGGCAGTCATATGAGCTATAATCTATAAACTCCTTAAAACAGGTTATATAGGTGATTATCTTGGGGACTAAAGGGGACATTAAGGGGGATACTAGGAGTTGAAACAATAGCTCTTATAAAGTGCCTTTGACTGAATTTGCAATGTCGTGTGGCTGTTACCGGCTTGGGGCAGAATCCCGGCTCTAGGATATTTTTGCCGCGGCCTGTAGTGCCTTGGGCTTGAAAAACCCAGACTCTAAACAACCGTGCAAATCCCCCCAGCGAGCAGCCATGTCTTTTTGGTGCCATTGAAAGGGACCGGACCCTATACCCTAGCTAAACTGCTAAACGTCAGCGTCCTCAACCAAACGTAACCTCAGTCCCACGTGGACGCCTCTTTTGCAATGAACGTCGGAATTACGTAACATTCCATCCTACAACACTCAATCGACATCCCAAATGCCCCGAAATTCTTATAGTCCCCCTTAAGTAAGTAGAATATGGCTGTGGGAATATTATTATAAGATCCCCATATACCCTATATTCTATCTACTTTAGGGGGACTATAACCCTTTACATTTGAATCACAAGAAGCTTGCAGACTTTCTAGGTCAATTTTGGGAAAGCCTTGAGTTGAATCCAACCAGTTTAGGGTTTAGGGACACCTCCAAAGTATACTTGCTACCCTCTCCAAAATGCTGCGTAGTGATCGTGTATCATCCTATAAGCCATCGTTCCCGAAGCAGTCATCATTTGACTGCTAGCATCTCTATACATGATAAAAATAGAAGCCCTGCCTACTTGTTACAGGCGTCTCTTATTCAAAGTAATCCCTGCGTCATCCTTGAAGATGGCCCTATCATCACTTGAGTAGCGCTTTTTTGGTGGTTGAAATACTATAGCCCAAAAGGAGGATAGAATCTTACTCTATATTGGGTACCGTATATAGTATCCCCAAACAAAATACTACTCACTTGATATTCCCATGACGATACTGCTAGTATCCCAAGGGTAGCGACTTTTCAGAACCACACACCGTGGTTTATGGCGTGAATCAATGCACCAGAAAACCCTGCGTAGCCCTACAAGCGTGGATCTGTGGATCCGCTTTGTTGAGAAGGCTCGTTTCCAGAAAGCTCCTCATTGGGATTTGTTCAAACAATTTCGAAAACACCCTTAATTGGACACTCCACGACCCCTCTGTAGTCCCCATAGATCCTGAGTCCCAGTGCTAAACCTTTATCCTATGGTGCCTTGGGTCCCCCTTGGTCCTCCTGTAATTAATCCCTGTATTCTGTGTATATATATATACATATACACATATATATATATCAGTTCCTCAGAACCCCACCCCGATTTTCAAAATCCTCCATAGTGTCAGCCGGGAAGCAGCGCACAGCGTTGTCTCCGCAAGGGCAATCCTCTCCCCAATTAGCGCCTTTCTTGGGTTGAGCGTTTGGAGTGGTTCGCAGTTAAGGGCACACGGCTTGGGAATTAGGTTTTGAAGTTTAGGATCTAGGTTTGTGAAGGGTTTAGGGTTTGGCATGTAGAATTTCGGGTTTGGGGTTTTGTTTTTGCGGTTGTTAAGGGTCTGGGGTTCATGGTTTGTCCCGATAAGGAAGAATCAAATGAAACATGAACCGAACACCAAATCATGTGCTCATACGGCGCTTAATATATGGGTCGTCCGTCGGTGCCTAATCGAGCTTGGACTAGACCTTTTAGATAAATGAGTAGATAGGCATTACAGGGGGATAATAGTGGTAACGATTCAGGCTTTTGCAGTCAGGTCTTGGGGCTGGACGTTGGCCCTTTGGTTCAGGATGTCGAGGTTTAGGTTTCAGGGCTTCGGATTTGAGTCATGTAGGCAGAGTCTGGGCTGTGTCTTAAGGCTTCAGAGGCAAGTACTGAAGGTTGGGCACCTTAATCCTAAACCTTAAGCCGCATTCGTTCAGCGGCTGCCTCTGGAACCCTTTTCTGAAATTCTCATGGACCCCTAACTCCTGCTCCGAGCCTCTTGCCTAGGCACCTCAGGGAGAGGAATATTCAGTCGAAACATGTCTTGCAGTCTTTGAATTTAGGCTTTGAAGTTTTGAAGGGGTTCGGGCTTAGGGCGTTCAGGTTTAGGGTTTGGGGTTTGGGGCTGTTTCTGTGGAACGCATGAACCTCTCGACTACATAATCTGTGCAAAATTCCTCTAAGCATGTCTCAAACTGGGGATCCCGTCATATACCCACAAGCAGCCCACAAATGCCCCAAGGGCCCAAGGACCCAAAAAATGGGGCCCCGGGGCAAAAATACTATGTTATTAATGGTTTGGGCCCTCAAACCCTATTATTGGGGTCCTTGGACCCTTAGGGATAACCTGGTCCACACCGAAAGGGCAACGAAAAGACAGTAATTGAGAAAAATATTCTACACTTCTAGCGGGAATCCGCGCGACATCAAACACTGAGCCCAATCCGATTCAGTTTGCCAGCTTCCTGTTGAGCCGGCCTGTGGGTGTCTTAGTGCCATGTACGCGGTTTTAGTTGCAAACCTTACAACCATGGAAATGTTTTCAATGTTGATTCTCGGCGGGTATATACATATATGCCTCATCTGAGATTATGATCCCCCTTTTAGTAGATAGAATATGGGGTATACAGGGATCATATAATACCCGAAGCCATATTCTACCTACTTAAGGGAGATTATATGGTCAGGAGTAGCCACCACCGTTCCTGGTTGCATTCCCTGCTCAGTAGCATTACTTTACCCAGGCTCGAATAGGCACAGCCATTATCGATCAAGTTCCGGTGAAAGGCCTTAGGTAGACCCCCCACCCAGTAATAGTGACTATAAGGCGTAACGGTGATAGTATTAGGGTCCTCTGATTTTCCTATTAGGAGAGGCCCTTCTCAAAGAAGGGCTGCCCCCCCCCACAAGACCCCGAGCTGGAATCTGCACTACGAGACTGACCATCCGCGCAAATCTTACCAGGCTAACCTGGACCTCCCGGATATCCATAACCATGACAATAGCCTTTGTACCCATTGTTTTTTGGGGGTCTTCGAAAGCCATTCTTACAGGTAGTTGGGAGGTCTAGGAAACTCTGAGTTTGAAGACCACTCCCTATGTTCAAAGCCTGCTTCTCGGAACAACGAAATGCTACATGAGCTACAGTCAATATGGGTTCCTTCTTCGGGACTGTATTCGTGACTATGCTAAACTACAAGAGAGACCCGATCCTAAACCGTAAGCCCTAAACCCTAAACCCCTACATCCACTGTTGAGGGCCCCTTGATAAGGCTACTATAGACAGTATCTCAAATGAACAATAGTCTAAACTTCTAGTATCCCTCTTAGTCACCCCTAGAATACTCTCTCCTCTCCATAATCCGCTATATAACCCCCTTTAAGGAGTTTAGACCCTAAACCATAAACCCTGGATAAAGGGGGTTATATGATCCCCTATATAACCCCGTTGTGACGCTAAAACCTAGTTCCTAAACCCGAAATAAAGGGGTCATATACTCCCCTATGCAACCCCCTTTAAGGAGTTGTGACCCTAAACCCTAAACTCTCAATCAGGGGGTCATAGAATCCCCTATGCAACCCCGTTTAACGAGTTGTGACCCCAAATCCTAAACTGCCTAAACCCTCACAGGGGTCATGTAATCCCGGTAAATTTAAGAAGTTGTGACCCTAAACCCTAAATAAGGGATAATATATAATCCGCTGTATAATCCGCTTTAAGGAGTAAGCCCCATATAACCCATTGTCGTAATTTCCATCTTCTTTTCCATTATCCCAATATACCCCCTATATAACCCCATTGAAACCCTAAACCCTAAACCACTATATAGCCCCATTACGGACTTTAGACTACAGCTCATATGAACCCTGGTCTGTCGGGTCTGCCAAGGCGTCGGACTCAATCTTCCGGATCTCTATGAAGTTTCGTTTAGGGTTTAGGGTTTAAGGCTTAGGGTTTTTAGGGTTCAGGGCCTAGGGTGTAGGGTTTCGGGCTTAGGGTTAAGGGGTTCTACTACACGACCAGGATAGGTAACACACAACAGAAGAAGCATGGCATCCCAAGGAGTGCTTGCTTGTGCTCCCTGGAGCCTGGAACTCAGAATATCTAAGCAACTACTACAGGGGCCTGGATAATGGAAAAGAACATGGAAACTACTATATTGGGTTATATAAGGGTATAATTTAGTTTTTTGGGGTTTAGGGTTGAGGGGCCTAAATAATTACCAATATCATTTTTAGGTCCATTTGAGGTAAATGCGGACAGATGTCATTGGCGTTCGAAGTGAAACAGAGTGTGCATTACACTCAGGTCGGATAATTAGTTACATGGCAATACGTAGCAGAGCTTGAAGTGGGTTTTACTGAAGTTTGTCCAGAGTGGTCTGGATCTGTTTCAGGACCATTTGAGGTACCATGTACTATAATTCTACAAAGAATATGGAACCATAGTATTGGTACTTAGTTAGTCCCGTGGATTAAATTAACGTAATAGCCAAAAATGTAGCTGCATAATCCCCAAACATCGTAACAAAGCACATGTTGTATGTGGTGTCAAAACTTCCGATCAATGAGGGAATAATCAGTACTAAACTGTATGGAATTAGGGCTGCAGGTAAACCCTAAGCCACAGCTCTCGCCCGTGAACCTCGTCCCTGTAGCCTCGATAGCCTTACCAAGGATGTATACAAGAGCAAGCACTTGACGTACCCTAAACCCTAAACCCTGAGCCCTAAACCCTGAACCCTAAACTCTGAACCCTAAACCCCGAAGGAAAGACCGCGCGGCGCATGATTATGAAAAGACCGCCCGGGCAGCACCTCCTCCAGGATGACGTCAAGAGGCACGCCCTGACGGAAGACGGATTCGGTAATGCTCTGTCGGTTTCTATTTGATTTGAATTGGTCAGGCCTCCAGGGCTGCGCGAGCGCGCAGCCGTTCCAGCGCACTTATGCGCTGAGAGCCAGGCCGGAAGCAATCGCGCGGTGTTGGCCGCGCGAAGGGCTGCATGTCCCCGCAGCCGCAACACGCAGAAGCGAAGCACACCCAAGTCTCACACAGCGTAAAGAAGCTCTTCCAAGGTACGCACACAGGCACACACGTAGAGTACGCGCACGCACACATACACATATTTTCATGGCCGCATACCCTACGCAAGCGCAAGCAGAAGCAAAACAAAAACAACTGTCAGATAACAGCATGAAAATGACCCCACGGAAAGACAGCGACAGCCATGCGCACTCGATGACCTCTTTTGACGCATAGTGGTGAGTGGTGGCAGTTGCAGTGTCTCCCTTGGCTCATCAATCAAAAGCCCCAACGGCCCCTCCTCATTCAGGGCCAAGGGCACCTGTACGCTGAAGTTGACGCCCTTAGACTGATGCCAGGCTGGCCACCTGCCCATCCGGCACCCTGCACGGGTTCTTGGATGGGGCAAGAAGCTAAATGAGAGGTTCCGGTCCATACAGGACAGTGTTCAACAGAGCAAAATGTGGAAGTACTGAGTCCACAGACACTTCCACGTTTTTGCTGAAACCTGAAAAATTTGGATGGGTGAGCTGATCAACACAGGTGTTTTAGTCCCTCTTCACGTGGGAAGGCGCAAGCTGGAGGCCCGCGTGGCGCACCTGAAGGAGCATCTCTCCATAAGCATCAAGGCCGTGTGCAGTTTGCGCATCTTTTGATCTTTTGGTTCAGCATGGCGTAGACGTTCCCCTGGTTGTCAAAGAGCATAGGGATACATATCATCATCCCTCATCACGAGGAACTTGGCCAGGAGCATTGGCCCGAACATTTCCAATGCGCCGATTCTCAGTTTGGGATCGCCTTTTTGTCAAAGGTCCACGCGTGCTTCTCCAGGGTGACTTTGTAGTAAACCCCATTTTGGGGAGGCACCTCTACCTGGTTGCAACTGACTATAACGATAGCCTCTGTCTGCGCAGCGCTTGTTGCTACAGAACCAGACAAGATGGTGTTCTTCTTGTTAGAGTAGATTGGGGCATATTGGGGCTATTTGTGGATTTTATAGGGTTTAGGGTTTAGGGTTGTATTGGGGTTTCTAGGGATCATGGAAAACAACATGGAAACTCCTATGCTGGAATCTGATAAGGAAAGGCCGTGCTCCCTCTTCGTATGCCCTTTGCGCGTTATACAGCAGCTGGTGGCTACCGTTCACTGCCAACAACTTTTTGCCATATTCCCATATTCCCTATATGATATATTCGTTTCCATTTTGTTTTCCACTATCCCTAGAACCCCAATATAACCCCTATATAATCCCCATATAACCCCAATCTACTATAGTAGCCTAAAGCCGGCTACTACTGAAACTTGACTGCTGAGACTGAAAGTTGTTGCTGGGCCCGGCGCAAGATTCAGAGCTGCTGAGCCACATGCCGCTGGCATCATAGTTGTCCTTGTTACTCACATAAGGGTGGTGGGTTTAGGGTTTAGGGTTTAGGTGCGGATTATATAGGGGCTATATTGGGGTTCTAGGGATAATGGAAAACAACATGGAAACTACTGTATTATATAGGGAATATGGCGTACAGCTTTAGGGTCGTGTTCTTTTGTCATAACTGTCCGAGGGGGCTATCTTGATTTGTTCGCGTCAGGTTGGACCCTAAACCCTAAACCCAGTGCTGCACTTAGGAGGCTAAGCAAGTGCTAGG
Organism: Symbiodinium pilosum; assembly: GCA_905231905.1. Lineage (NCBI taxonomy): Eukaryota > Dinophyceae > Suessiales > Symbiodiniaceae > Symbiodinium > Symbiodinium pilosum. The sequence continues at coordinate 21,145 of CAJNIZ010018391.1, forward strand.
GCTAGAGAAATGTCGGTCAGATCTTGCAAGCTACAGTTGTTCCTGGTGCTTATCACAGCTGTTGCCACCACCATGATGGCCATAACTGCAGCTCGTAGTATTTTTGGTCCTAGCTAAAACTGGCTCTGGCGGTTGCTATCAGTTCACTATCGCTGTTTGGGATGGTAAATCTAAAAAAAAGTCACAACCTGTGCTATAGTCTAACACCTAGTCTAAACTCATAATCCCCTTAATAAGCCCTAGAATAGTACCATATACAATCCCCTACATAACCGGGTTGGAGCGGTTTCGAATAAGCTTTACCCTAAACCCCTAAACCCTACCTGCAACCAGGGAGTGGACATACTTGCAACGCATACACCTGACCCCCTAAACCCGCCAAACCCCTAAACCCTAAGTCCCAAGCCCGGCTTCTCAAAGTCCGACTCCAAAGGCCCAAGACGCTCCAGGGTAGGTATACTACGCAACTTTCGTCACCACCTGAACCCCAAAAGTATGTAGAATAATTGCCTCTGTGGTTATTTTCTAAGGTTTTGGGCCATCATTTTACCTAATTACTTTTGGGGTCCAGGTAGTAACAAAAGGGTTTAGGGTTCGGGGCCTGTAGGGTTTAGGGACTGTAGGGTTTAGGGCTTAGGGACTATAGGATATTGCATGGTAGTAACTTGGGCCTTCCGCTGCATGGATACGAACCGCTTGCAAGCTCCGGACGCCCCTTGCCCAGCGCGATCGCCCTACATCAGCTAACCCGTAAACTTTGTCAGCCCTATCACCCTAAGCCCCTAAACCTTTCCTCTCGACCTAGACCCTAAACCCTAAACCCTAAATAGTAGTTTCTCTATTCCATTATCCCTATATAACCCCTAATACAGTATCAGCTTGTCACAGAACCCTTTTGCAAGTAGCATAACACCGAGTAGCCACCCAGCAGTACTGCTCCGAGCAGCTCACAGGGCCTCAAGAGCACTTTTGGATCGAGTGTTATACTGGGTTGTATAGGGATAGGGTGAGGTTTCGGGTTTAGGGTATGTAGGATTGAGGGCCTAGGGTTTAGGGCTTCGAGCTTCAGGGTCGTATAGGGGTATCAAGGCCATCTGCAAATGTTTGCTAGATAAAAAGCCCCATGGTTCCTGAACCATAGGACCTAAATCTTGAGCCTCAAGCCTCGAGCCCTAACCCCCAAACCTTGAACTGCAAGCCCTAGATTTTATTGGTGGTTAGTATATCTTAGAAAGGGACTATATAGGGATTATACTTCCTTATTCCCTACTAACCACCAGTAAGCAAAGTATCCCTAAACCCAAGCCCTGGGCCAAGCAAGGCTTAAATGGCGGCTTCCAAGCTTGCAGGCTTTGCGCTGCTCTGCGCTTACCTGGACCTCCCAATACCATAATACTTGCCCTAAACGTCTTGAACTATTCCTTCCATATTTCAGGCTATATCCCGAGAAGTTTATCACTGAAAGAAATATTGCCTTATGATTATGAGAATTGGGTTATGCTACATATATTGAAATCAAAAATACTTACACAAAACTCAGCCACACCCTGCCCCAAACCAACATGGAAGCCCCACAGGTACAATGGCCACCATCCATCGAAAAGCGTAGCTTACAAGCCTTCATGCTATTTTGAAGGTTATATTGATTATATAGTGGTAATTACATCCTCTCTTCTGTGACTTGTCCACAAGGGTTCAGGGTTTAGAGTTTAGGCTTTAGGACAACATTGGTTCCCTAGAATCCAAGTACCCCAACCAGTCAGTCAGGGTCACGGCATGTTCCAGATGTGCGCTCTCCTAATGAAGTGCTCTTTCAAGACAGGGCTGCCCTCGGAACAAAAGGGGCCCATAAGAGGATTCTGGAATCGGTTGAATTGCGTTTACATACGCCTTTTCGTGAAGCCCCCGTACTAAGCACGCCTGGAGCCCTGAACCCGAGGGCCCCCAAACCATAGGCACCACAAAAGCTTGCGGGTCTTGCGCCAAACAATGCCCAGAGATAAACCCCTTGTACACCCAACACTAGCTGGTATCAATGTTAAATGGCCAACTCACTAAGTGCAACTCCGACACACAAATCGCTGAATTCAGGCCCCTGAACCCAAAACCCCACGTGCAAACCCAACTCTATAAACCCTAAGCCCTAAACCCTAAGCCCTGAACCCTAAGCCCCTAAACCCTACACCCCGAACCCAATATACACCCTATCTAACCCTAATGTTACCCCAATGGGTACAATAGACCTCGAACCCAAAATCTTTTGTATTATCCCTATATCTAACCCCCATATTACCACAATTTAGACCCCAGACCGCCCGAACCCAAAGCCCTAAACCTTATATAATCCTCTGAATCATCCCGGTTTCCATTTCACTTTCCATTTTCTTTTCCATTTGATTCTCCATGATAATAGGTACCCCTAATGTTGGGGCCCTAAACCCTAGACCCTAAACCCCGAACCCCAATACCTAAACCCTAGACCCTGAGCCTGAAACCCTAAACGCTAAAAAGCCCCATTACAATAGTTTCCATGTTCTTTTCCATTATCCCCTAAACCCCTACATAACCCCAATTTAGAACCCTAAGCCCAAGCCTTACGCTGCCAAGCAGCAGGACTCAGTGGCGGCTACACAATGCTCATCCCAAGAGCCAGGCGTGCCACAACTCGGTTTGGTTTAGGGTTTTGGGGTTTTAGGGGGTTTAGGGTTTAGGGGCTTAGGGTTTAGGGCTTTAGGGTTTTTAGGGCTTTAGGGCTTTGGGGATAATGGAAAAAATGGAAGCTACTATAATTGGGTTTTAAGGTTTAGAGGGTTTAGGTTTTTTTTGGTTTTAGGGTTAGAGCTTGAGGGTTTCAGGGTTTAAAGCTTTTTAGGGTTTTAAAGCTTAGGATCTGCGAGTTTTGAGTTTTGAGGTGAAGAATTTCAGGTGTGAGGTGTAGGATTCAGGGCTTGAGGTGTGCTCGAGGTGTGCCGCGCAACATGATCTTCGGGCCCGATTGTGCCCCTAACCCCTAGACACGAAACCCTATAGTCCCCCTTAAGTAGATAAAACATTTCTTCGGGTATATTACACTAAGATCTATACATATATATATATGTATATTTCATATTCTATCTACTGAAGGGGGACTATAAGCCTGAACCCCTTACTCACCAAACACCCTTCAAGGCAAGCTGCTTTTTTATGCAACAACAGGATCCTAAACCGGCCTCCGAACCCTTAGGCTTTGGGGTTTTAGGTTTCGGGTTTAGGATTTAGGGTTTAGGGATTAGGATTTAGGGTTTAGTTTAGGGATTAGGATTTAGGGTTGAGGGTTTCCCACTAAAAAAATGTAATTCGTTGTTGGATATTACGATTGCATTATAGTAGCCAAAAAATTACCAATATTTTGGGGGTCCCTATAGGATCTGCGTCATACAGCTGACTCAACCAATCCTACATTCCCACTGCACGCATTTGGGAGAGACAGTATCTGATTTCTCATAAGGCTGGCAAAACCACCAACTTGTTTGCCGCTAGAGGAACTTAACTTAACTGACCATAGTCAGGATATCCTATTTATTTAATCTTGGCAGATAACGCGTAATTATGAGCCCTGAACTCAAGTTATAACATGTTCCTTACAGGTCTCCCCGAAACCCGCTATATAGATATATATCCCTATAGGTTCCCCCCCAACCTAACTGTAGTCCATAGCTCATACCATTTAATGGTGACTTAAGTTGAATTCCTTAGCAGTAACCCCAACAAAGCACCCCCAAGGCTGCTAAAAATCCTGCAAGGATTGTGCCCTGTTTCCCTGCAGTTTGATCCTGAAACTGAGGGTTTAGGGGCTTATATAGTCCCCCTTAAGTAGATAGAATATGGCTTTGGGTAAATTATAATAAGATCCCCATATACCCCATATTCTATCTACCTAAGGGGGACTATAGGCTTTAGGGCTTCGGGTGTGGGATGCCCTTGCAGGCTTGGGAGGCTCTCAGAGGGCCTGGAGGGGGGGCTGGGGTGTAGGGTTTAGGGTTTTGGGAGCCGGCTCTGGGGGCTTTGGAAGCTTGGGATGTGAGAAGCGACTGGAGTTTTGGGGAAGGTCCGACTCAGGGGCTCTTACCCAAACATGGGAGAACCAACTGGAAAAGAATATGCAAGATGAAATGGACACTTAGGCTTTAGGGCTTAGGGCTTAAGGTTTAGGGCTTCGTGTTCAGGGTTTAGAAGACAACGGCCTTCTGGCCTAGTTCTAGAAGCTTTGGGCTACGTTTTTGCCTGCTTTGGGGTCCAGGCAACAGTAATAGTACAAGTTTCTGCGAGAATAACAAGTATAGTCCCAGACGTGATTACAAAAAACACACTAAACCCCCATAGTCCCCCTTAAGCAGATAGAATATGACTTAGGGTATAATATTCTTAATAAAACCCCCATATACCCCATGTTCTATCTACTTAAGGGGGACTATAACAATGGTAGAAAGGTCTTGCCTAAACCCTAAACCCTTAACCCGAAACCGTGAACCGCAGCTAGTGGTAGAAAGGCCTTGCTTGCCAACCTAGGGCTCCTTTGGTAAGGTTGAAAAGAATGTGCGGAGCCCTTTCTTACTCTAAGCATCTAAGTCTATAGATAATGGCCTCTTTGGGCCCCAGAGTCTACAAATAGTACCTGCTTTGCGCTGTTTGGATGTCTAGAGTCTAGAGATGAGCCCCCCATGCTTCAGGTGTACTCTTTCGCTGCTTCATGCAACTACTATGCGAAAGGCATACCTGAAGCCCCAAAAACTAAGCGGCAGACTTCTTGGCGGTGGCGTTGTCGCAAACGATCGGGCACATCCAGTTGTTGGGCTCGCCGTCCACGCAATAATCCGTCCAGAGCCTGTGCGAGTCGAGTCCGGGTGGTTCTGTTCTTAGGGTTTAGGGTTTAGGGTTTAGGGTTTAGGGTGGTTCTGTTCACCGCTTAGTAGGGTTTAGGGTAGAAATAATTGAGAAGAAAATGGAACCTACTATCGTATATGGGGTTATGTTGGGATAATGGACAAGAAAATGGAACCTACTCTTAGGTACGACAAGATTTTTAGGCTCAGGGTTTCCCAAAGCAGCGTGCCGTTCAGGGTTTAGGGTTTAGAATTTAGGGTTTAGGGTTCAGAATTTAGGGTTTAGGGTTTAGGGTCAGAATTTAGGGTTGAGGGTTGAGAATTTAGGGTTTAGGGTTTGGGGTTCAGAATTTAGGGTTTTGGGTTCAGAATTTAGGGTTTAGGGTTTGGGGTTCAGAGTTTATGGTTTAGGGTTCAGAATTTAGGGTTTAGGGTTTGGGGTTCAGAATTTAGGGTTTAGGGTTTGGGGTTCAGACTTCAGAGTAGGAGATATTAGGGGATCGCATCGGGGCTCTGTAGGAGTGCAATGAGAAGCTGCCGTCTGGACTTGCTTCCTGGCGACCTGGCCTCTCTGACTATGCAGGCCTTGACTTACTGGGGGTTAAGAAGGAATAAGGGAGTCACTATACAGGGACCATATAGGGATTATATTCCCCTATTCCCTACTAACCACCAGCAAGTTGATTCTTGGGCGTTGGGCTCCTTTGCCTCAGGATAACTCTTAAAAGGAAACCTTCCCACCGTGATTAATCAACATCTCTAGAAAAGACAGCGCAGCAAATAAAAACATCCGTATAAGAGCCACTACTGTACGCAGCCATGTTGTGTGGCCTACTTGCAGATCCATGGCCAGTTTGAGGTACTACCACAACTCCTCCACCCGCACCCGCCGCCGCCCTGCCGCCCCCACTGCCACTGCCACTGCCACTGTCGCAGCCATGATTCTTCAAAATACCCTAAACCCTACACCCTAAACCCTAAACCAACCAACCAACCTAAACCCTACACCCTACTGTTTCAACAAACCAAAAGTCCAATAAGGTATGATAGTTTAGGGTTTAATTCGGGGTTAGGGTATATATTCGGGCTATATAGGGATAATGGAAAGAAAATGGAAACTACTACCACATTATATAGGCAATATGGGAAAATGCAATATAGTAGTTGGCAATGAATGGTAGGGTTTAGGGTTTAGCCAATGTTCTTCTCGTAAGGACACTTCCAATCCTCCTTGTCATCCCTATCATCTCACCAGGCCCCAGTTTAGGGTTTAGGGTCCAGGGTTTGGGTGATGGAGTTTAGGGCTAAGGGTTTGGGTATACATCCTTAGGCCTTACCCGAAAAGGACATGTCTCAAAAACCACCCACTTCCCGGCGCATGCCAGTCAAGAAACGCAGCCCCCAGCACATTACCTAAACAAACTATCATGCGGAGGTTTCCAAAATTGTTGGGTCCCTTTTTGGTTGTCCTATTTTAAGATCGCATAGGGGGGACACCTTTTTTGAATCCCCGCATGCAAAACAACAAGTGCCCAAGTACATCAGCCCGTCTCCGTCGAACGAAACGATGGAGCAGTACCTCAGAGTGCAAAGAAGGGCTCTGAGGTTGAGGCTTGCGCGGCTTGGGGTTTACGACTTTAGGGCTTAGGGGGTCATATGCAAATTGTTTACGGTCCAGGGTTAGGGTTTAGGGCTTCAGGTTTAGGCTTTAGGATGATTTCAATCATAGGGCTTATCCCGTGATACTGACCCCCACTATTAACAGTCTGTTTGAAGGTGTAGAATTAGCACGGCTAAGCCACATTGGGAAAACAATGACCGTCACGCCTTTCTGATCGAGAATGCTGAGGCATACCAGTGATTGTAGCATGTGCGCAATAGATGCGATGGGGAAGTTCGCATTTTTGTATTCACGTACAGGCGGACTCATGAAAAGCGATGCAATAGCAAGACATGGATGAGAGACAGAATTCCAGGAGCTTCCCTAAATCCGAAGCAAACGCCGAAACGCTGCAAATGACAGTTAATTTCACTATTCGGCTGAGGCATGGTTGTCATCCTTCCCCTAGTTTAACAAAGCCCAAACGCCCGGCCCTGTCCGCAAGCACATGAAAGCGGAAAGCCACCCAGCTTCCATGGCCGCGAGGACCGTCCATGCTTCTCGCTAGAACTGGATATTGGTGTCTGTTAACTGCGATTGCATGATGATTCTAAGGAGGGAATATCCTCGGCAATTATATTACTCGCGGTTCGTCAGGAAAATGGTATACACTCCCAGTGTAGTCCCTACATAGTACATTCCCTCCCCCAGTAAGGCAATTATTTTGGCTTCTTCCGTAAACCCCAAACCCAGTAAGGCAATCATATTTTGGCTTACTCATTAAACGCTCAGCCACCTAACCGAAGCCAAGTCTCATCTGGTCGTGGCGGCACTCAATGGGACAGCCACTTGGATACCAATCCTAAGTCAGCCGGTTTAAGGTTTAGGGGCTCAAAAAATCCTGAGTCGAGGGCTTGCAATCTTAGCGCAAGACTTGGACTGGGTTCCCCAGAAACTCCTTAATAATAAGGGTACCCTTTTTCTACTATTCGGCTTTAATAAGTAGATCCCCCAAAGGAAAAGGGAAAAAGGGTACTACTGGGATACCTAGTGGGGGGTTCCAAGCAAGAAACCCAAAGCCCTAAACCCGAGACCCAAAAGGGGTCCCTTTTTGGGGGGCCCCCCATAGTATATTGGGGTCTATATGGGTTCATGAAAACCCAATTTCACCCGGAGGCTGTGATGTAGGGTTAGCAGGGTTGCACCGCTCAGGTTTAGGGGGTATAGTCCACCTTAAGTAGATAGAATATGGGGTATATGGGGATCTTACAGTATTATACCCAAAGCCATATTCTATCTACCTAAGGGTGACTATAATCCCATTCCCCGGCACTGGTTTGTAACAAATACTTCCAAGAAAGTATCAGTACATACTTGGGGAACGTTTACACATAGAAGCGATGTACTTGGCATCGGAATCTGTTTGGGATGATGTTCTCTAGGATGCAGTTCGGGATCCGTATTGAAGAGGGCATGGGTTGAAACACTTTGTCTGGATCTAAGCCCTAAACCCTAATGTGCCCGACACATCCCTAAAAGATCCTAAAAGTTTGTAAGCTCGACAACCTACGCTTACGCGCACCACAGACGAAAACCCTACACCCGCGGTCCCAAGCTTGAGGGCACAGGGGTGGCCAGCAAACGCATGCCGAACTCCATGCATGTCATTCTAGATTCTGAAGTTCTCTGTCTAGAACACAGCGAGAAAATTCCATGACTATATCTATCCATCGATCTGCCTGTTTTGTTACCTGTTCTACTTTAGGGTTTAGGGGCTTAAGGTTTAGTGGTTTAGCGGTTTAGGGCTTAGGGGTTTAGGGGTTCAGGGTTTAGGGTCAGCTTGCTCCCATGCAGCTTGGAGATTGAGGTTCAATCCTAGGACCCTCTTCCTGTGAAGAGCTTGACTGCATACTCATCTCTCGCCCAGTAAACGCACAATGAGGGAGCCAAGATCCTTCAGGTAAGGTGCTATCCGGTTAGAACAGGGTGTTGGGGAGTATGTTATACCGTGAAGGGTTTAGGGTACAAGGCTAACCTTGGTAATTACTACCCTTAACCCCAAACCCCAAAACGTAGGCTCTTACCTTACCTTACCTTACCTATGCGCCAACCTGTGCACGAGGTTGACTACCTGGCACCATCCCTGCGGCTTCTCACAAGTATCCCGTGGACCTATAATGACATGAAACTTTAGGGTTTAGGGTTGCTATGATAATGAAATAGTTCTACTGTTAAAGATTTTAAGAAAAAAGATTCCGAAGGAGACTGCACATCACATGCCTACTACAGGGGCCTAGACAATTACCAATATCATTTTGAGGTCCATTTGAGGTACCATAGACCAAAAATTATATAAGCAATATGGAACCATAATATTGGTAATTATTCCCAAGCCCTAAACCTTAAACCCTACTGGCATTAGGCCCTTCTATTACGGTGCTGGCACCTTGACGTGTATGAAACGTGAAGCCCATTGCTCCATGCGAGCGATTTTCGGGGTCCCGAAGCGGAGTTGTGTAGTCTTGGGGTTTTGGCTTTACCTCATTAACCTACCGGGGCTTAGAGGGAATAAGGGAATATGATCCCTATATAACCCCTGTATAAGATATTTCCTTATTCCCAACAAATCCCCAGTAAGGTATTGGAATGATCCCAGCATACTTCCCGTGTTGCGGAGCCTTCAAACTGGTATACCCCGAGGGAGCGCAAGATCATTCGTACACCAAAAAGAAAACCGAGAGGGAGTGGGGAAGTGAATAGAAGTACAGTTTTTATGGGGGTATACATATGGCTGATAATAGGACTCCACTCCCCCACTCTCCCGTAAGCACCTATATTTCAATCACCCAACTAGGCCAAATTGTCAATACTTTGCAAAATATCTTCAACATCCGCAAATGGGGTGAGGGGTGTGCCCCATTACACGGGAAAGATTACTGACGTATCCTGTGATTTGATGGTTCACTTCTGATGTACGAGCTCCTAAACCCTAAACCCTAAACCCCTTTCATCTCTTGAGCAGCATTTTGCATCATTTCTAGCACTGTCACCGACTCTAACATTGGGATAATACAAGGCAATAAAGGGCAATAGAGGGTAATATAGGGCTATATATGGACAATGGAAAAAAGAAACTGGAAGCTACTGTTTAGGGTTTCTGATGAAGACCACAGGTGATCTGCATGTTGTTTATGGTTTTGTGCGGTATTCGCACGACTCTGTTGGCTGGAAACAACTCAGGCGGCATGTGGAACTTTTGAAGCCTAGAAACCCTGAAAACTTATGTCAGTTCTCATGGCATTTTCTTGAGAGGCCAGAGCCCCGAATGACAAGTCTGCAGAAACCCTCAGGCCCGTATCTCAGATGCCCCTGAACCTTGAAACTTGGAAATAGCCGAGACACAGCTGGGAAGCACTCAGTCAGTCCACTGTCCTGGCTGCCAGGCGCTTTTTCAAGAGCTGAAGCCTCTCTCTCTCTCTCAGAGTTAAGCCCGAACTGTAAATTCATACATTTTAGGATATTGTAAAGGATCCTCTCATGGGCGCTACCCGATAGCTGCTACCCCTGAAAAACACCCTGTGGAGGTGTACCCTGCGATTGAAAAGGAAACACCAGGATCTTGAAACGTGGGGATATGAATATTTCTCGAAAAAGACCGCCCCTTGTATGCCACATAACACTATAGTTTGAGATTTTCAAACGGATCCTCTGATTTCGGAAACATGTGGCGGTTTCCATGAATTGGGGGGAATCACACGCTACAGTCCATATTCTGCAGAATACGTCCCGTCAATATGGACTGTACGTGACGTAGCATTTTGGAGTTTATGGTGAGGTCCTCACTCATGGATACTAACATTAAACCCTAAACCCGGAAGCCTAAACCCACACCCTGAAGCCTCAACCCTAAACCCTAAGAACCCTGAGCCCTGAAGCCTAAACCCTAAACCGCATGCAAGTACAGTAAGATAGGCACAGCTGGCTTGAAGGCAAAGGGCAGTAGGAGGTTTTTACTCAGAAATTGCAGGTATACGGTCTAGGATTTAGGGTTTAGCGTTACGGATTTAGGGCTTAGGGTTCAAGTTTCGGAGTGTCTGGGCATATGTGAGCTTCTCCAAGTTTAACCTTTCAAATCCTTAGCATGGACCCCACACAACACGTTTGTAATCCGCACATCTCCCGAAGATCCCTTCAAGGCCCAATGGTTCTGAGAAACTCCGCAGGAAGCTGTAAAGGTAGGCAAGTTGACTTTTGGAACTCCTTAGGTCACTCATCCAGCCTTCTTTATCTGTTTATTAACTACTTTATTCCAAAACTAGGGACCTTAGTAAACCCTAAACCCTAAACCATAAACCAACGCGTACAACCGAAATCCTCTCCGCCAAGGGGCCACGTTCGTACACGTGATCTCGTTAGATTCGCAAACCTGGGCCACGCGAGCTGTAGTCTAAACTCCGTAAAGGGGTTTATATGGAGAGTGTATAGGGTTTAGAGTTCTGAAGTCTTTCAAGGGGTTACGTATATCGGGGCGTGTGTAGGGGAGTATTGTAGCGGCTTAGGCGGATGCTAGGAGTTTAGACTATAGCTCACATGGCCATTTCGCTTTACTTACTGAACAGCACCCACCCATAATAAAAGTTTCAATCTTCACCGCGCTAGCCCAAACTTCTTGGAATACGTATTTTATCGGACATCCACATGGGTCTTTGTGAGGTTGGGGAAGACTCATTGGGACATTATTGCATATTATGATATCATGTGCCTCCCTTCCTCGCATGCTGCTGCAAAGCACTTGCCCCTATCAAACTTACAGTCCCTGAACGCAATCTACTCTTTCAGGGCGTCGGGGTTGAGAGTACTCACGTTGTAAAGGGCTAGAACAGTCGTCTGACTCGATGTTGTGACTTGTGACTGAATAATGAGAGCAATACATGTTGGTCCAGGTCAACCTTTTGCTTGGGGTAGGCAAGGGTTTAGGGTACAGGGTTTAGGGCTTAGGGTAGGGTTCTTGCAGGTTGACAGAAGTTTCTTACTTACAGGTTTCTGAACGATGATTCAGTGGGGTTTAGGGTTTTGGAATTAGGGCTTAGGATTTTGAATTTTGGGTTTCGGATCTAGGGGTAGTATGGCATGGCTACACCAATGACAATAGATGTGGCAGGGAACATGGCCCCCGCTGATTGGTGCTTAGCAAGAAAGAATGATTGGGAAAGGATGGTTACTGCTGACCCCACAAAGGCTACACCCTAAACCCTAACCCCGACCAAGGGAGCCATTCCGTCATTTCCTGCCAAACGCCAGTAAGCCAGGGCATCCTTTTTTAAGAACTCCTCGCAGGCCTGGTCCACCCAATTAGGCAGGTACTACGAATCCTTCCATTCCCAAGAATTCAGGCCAAACTACGCTTATACCCACCCATAAACCCTAAACCCTACACTTTAAGGCAAATGCTAAACGGCTTTAAAAATTCGAAGAGGGGTTGGCCCTCCGCCCAGGCATCTGGCGGCACTCCATAATTTTGCATGCTGCATTTTGCAAGAGATTCTGCCCTTGGGGGCCAAGAATCGCGTTCCCTGCCTAAACCCTAAACCCTAAATAGTCGTTTCCATTTTATTTTCCATTATCCCCTATATAGCCCCAATATACTATAGTAGTTTGCAATTTTTCCATTATCCCATTACAACCTAGACCCTAAACCCTAAACCCTGCAGTGACGCCATGGCTCCACGCTGAACCCATAACGTCCATGCTGGGGTGTTTGTTGGGACAATGGAAAGAAAATGGAAAGTACGATAATGGAGAATCAAATGGAAATAAAATGCAACATGAAATGGAAACTGGGATTATAGGATAGTTTATCAAGCAAAAAAGTGTGTGTATACATATATATATATACAGGGAATAATTAGGGATATCGGAAAAGAAGCTGGAAACTACGATCATGAGTTATATAGGGTTTAGGGTGTATTTCATTTCGGGATACTGAAAATGAAGATGGATACATAGTATAGTATATTGGGCTCATATAAGGGATAATGGAGAAGAAAATGGAAACTACCATAATATGTTAGGGTTATATGGGTGATAATTCATGGAAAAGAATGTGAAAACTACTACCGTATATTGGGGTTATATAGGGGGTAACTAATGAAAAATGGAAGCTACTATAGCATACTGGACTGTATCCGGCTACCCGGAGCATCCATGCCCAAACTATAGAAGCTAACGGCTCTTGCTCGACTGCATATGCTTACACACGCATCCATGCCAAAACCACGACAATGCTCATGTTCAACCCTATTTGACTACACGGGCTCCAGCCAGCTGCAATCCCAAGGACGGTGCGCGAGATTCGTGCAAACGAGTCCCTACAATGATGTACAATTATAACTACTAGAATAATGGGTTACATAGGGAATACTATGAGGAAATGCTACTATAATGGGTTATATTGGGACTGGTGTAAGGATCCACTGCATAATCCGGGAGTGCGGAGAGCAGCCCTGGAAAAAAAAATTCTCGAGGCCGTCCGCATGGGAGGGATTCAACTGGATTCTTAAAACAAACGTTTCAACTGAAAGGCTTGCTGGGCTCTCATTGACTCTTCGTACTCTGACTTACAGGACTTTCGGCCTTTGACAAAATGACAGCTTCATTTTGCTGTGGCTTGGCATCCAAGCGCAGCGAGTCTTAGGGGTACATAATACTATACTTACCTATCGGGAATCACAGGAATAATGGTTGGCAATTTTGCAGGCTTGCAAGTTCTTATGTATTTTTGGACCTAGAATGGAAATCTGGAGGGTGAGGATTTGGGTTTCATTCGTTTAGGGCCCTCAGCGTTTCTGGAACACAAGAATCACTGGAAATGCTGATATTGCCAGCATATCCTCCAAACTTTGATACGCCTCTGGGCCTCTGCTACCCTGCCACTTCTTCAGGTTCACCTCTACAGCATGATAAAAAGAATCCGGATCAGGTTCCTTTGAGCACACCTTTTAAGGCCCTCTCGGTTGTGGAAGTCATTGAATGGGATGGTTGCAGAATATACTCCTACTTTCTCAAGGCGCTTCCAGTTTGAAAACAAATGCAAAAGATGCTTCATGAAAGACCCAGAAACGCATCCAGCGTCTGTAGCGCAGGACTCATTGCCTCAGAGCTACAGGCTACAGAGGTTGAGGGTTTGGGGTGGACGATGTTAGCGTTGGCCACGATCTATGAAGATCAGGAGGGGGTTTGAAGGATTGCTCCGAGAATGAAGGGACAGAGAACAACCTCAACCCCTGATACTTAGTAGCTGTCCTTGTAATACCAGAACTGGTCATTACTTGTCTCCGCCGTGCCTAAAAAAGTGGGGGACCCAATCTCATTCCAATATGTTACAATCCTTACTGTTAGAATATGCCAAGCTTTGGGAGGCCCTAAACCCTCCATTCCAGGCGACATTCTAGAACATGTGAACTGTAGTCTAGACTCCTAGTATCCCCTTTAATACCACTTACAGTAGTCCCCTGTACAATCCCCCATATAACCCCCCTTTAAGGAGTTTAGATTGCATCTCACATAACCCCATTATAGTAGTTTGAATTTTCTTTTCCATTATCCCTCTAGAACCCCCATTTTACCCGTATGTGATATAGTAGTTTCCATGTCAGGAAGGCCTCTTAATGACTGCTTAGGAGTGGTGAAGTGACGGGACTACGGCCAGGGTTCAAAGTGTATTTCCAGTGCAATCTGGCAGTCCTTTGGGTTTATACGAGTTAGGGTTTAGGGTGTCCCTGCTGATGAGACATACTGCTCGATGGCATGGGAAAACTAGCAGAATATGAGGCTCTTGACAGTCTTCTGCGTTATTCAGGAGGGTCCATGACAAGATCCTGAGTATTTTTGCCAGATAGACCAATTCGCAGTACCATATCCCCTGACGTCTTCAACTGAGGTCTTGGAAGTTCTGGAGTCTTGTCTAGGTATCTCCTCGAGTGGAGGCCATCTTTGTTGACCTAGAGAATCAGGAAGGACGGTTGTGAAGTGGAGTTTCGTTTTTAGCTTACGTTACGGCATTTCGTTTCCTTCAATGTACCTTAGGGTTAGCTGTTCTTTGCCCTGGGTCAAGTAAAGAAAAGAACGAGCGGGACCAAAAAGGAGGAGGAGAAATATGGAAGACTTGATGAGAACTGCGGGAAGAACTTCGAAGGCTGAAGCTGGAGGGAGGGCGCAAGGGAGAGATGCTTGTCAACAGACTTCAACGAAGACAGCCCGGTCCGAACAAGAGCCCAGTTTCAAAACACGGTGAATGCTGATAGTTGTTTCTGGTTTCGTATAAATCCCCCTGAACAGATGGATGGTTTCAATCTTTGATGCAGGGCATCCCGTTTGAAAACCAGGTCCTACAACAAAACGGCAGCAGCACTCCCTTCATGAAGGTCTCAGGCGGTAGAAGACCCACTCTTCCTAAGCGTTAGACTCAACCGTCATGTGCCTTGGTACAGCCCCTAAACCCTAAACCTTAAACCCTAAACCCTAAACAGTAAACCCTAAACCATAAACAGTAAACCCTAAACCCTAGGCCCTAAACCCTAAACCCTAAACAGTAAACCCTAAACAGTAAACCCTAAACCTTAAACCCTAAACCCTAATATTACTTGTAGTGTTCCCCGGCTTCGCCAAAATCCTTGTTTGCCTCAACATTGGAATGCCCGTCTAACTGCTCGCCACTCTTACTTCTTTCAAGGAGAAACATGGCAGCCACTCTAGCAAAAAAACAATGGTTTGGCTTGGGGCAAATAGAAAAATCACAGGGTCCTCTAGCTGCAATGTGTAAATGCTCCTGAAACGCCTCCTGACAAATCAGAAAGATCCTCGAAGCGTAACGGGATGCCAGGTTTCCTCAAATTCCTCATATTTTGAAAGAGCTCGTGTCAACAAACAAGATATTGTGGGACAAATGAGATGGTTTCTCTCCTTCTGCCCGAGAAACAAGACAGCCGAACTGCTTCTTAATCAGCATGAAGACCCTAACCCCCTGAACCCCAAACCCTGCTCCTAACATTCTGAGAGAGAGAGAACGCAAAGCTCCTCTAACTCTTCACCACGGATTCTTGTGGAGTGTCGGTTTAGGTGGACCCCGCCCTGGAGTAGTGGTATACTAGAGCTCTCAGAGGCGCCTAGAATAATCACCATTATCCCTCATAGTTCCTATTACTGGGTGGGGCGTCTCAGCCTTCAATACGGCTCAGGTCCGGCGATGCCCAAAAAATTAGAATTGAGCACGGTAAATTTCTGATGTGGTAAGCCTATATTGGGATAAAGGAAAAGAAAATGGAAACTATTCTTATAATACGTTTTTCTAGAGTCTAGAGGTTATATAGGGCTTATATTGGGGTTATATGAGCCATTGTCTAAACTCCTAGTATCCCCCTTAATACCCCCTATAGTAGTCCCCTATATAATCCCCTATCTAACCCCCTTTAAGGCGTTTAGACTACAGCTCATGTAAAACGAAGCAGCAAAGTTGTCAGTATTTATGATGCTTCCAAGGGCCATTGCATGAGAACAGTTCGGGGAGATGCAATGCCAAATCCAACCCCTATGACAGGCCTTCACAGAGCTTTGAACATATTCCGCGCTCTGGCATCCAATCACGTGGTTAAGGGTTTAGGGTTTAATAATGCTTCATGAAGTGCGAAGGATTGTGTACCTGGCTATGAGCCTCTTGTTCGACACACCCACTTTGAGTCCGCTGTATGATTTGTCAAAGCGTATCCTAATTGCGGCACGCTGTGCCTGAACCAAAAAAAGCCTACCTACACACAGCTCCAGAAACGACCATTTCTCCTTTCGCCAATTTGCGGTAGGGATTCAGGTTTAGAATTCAAGGTTTGAAAGCCAAGTTCAAGGCTCAGAAGCACCCATGCAACTTCGAAAAGAACGCCTGGACTACATATGTCAAGTTAGCGCAGAGAAGCTCAGCACTGGTTGCGCATGCAATCTTCCAGAGGGGAGGCCTTTATGTCCCTAAGCCCTATAATTATTACTATTACTATTACTATTACTATTACTATTACTATACCCTAAACC
>CAJNIZ010018391.1:45815-56612 GCA_905231905.1 Symbiodinium pilosum
CGCTGTTAAGGAACTTAAATTAAGTTACTATCTTGGGGAAACCCTATTATTCCCCACCCTCACAGTGGGGTTGTTAGATTTTAAAGAAGATACTGTACTCGCCCGACTGGAAGCAGACTTTAGTGCCCAACCACCAAGTGTCCCTGCAGTGCCCAACCAAGTGTCCCTGCAGTGCCCAACCGCCAAGTGTCCCTGCAGTGCCAACCGCCAAGTGTCCTTGCAGTACCCAACCGCCAAGTGTCCCTGCAGTGCCCAACCGCCAAGTGTCCCTGCAGTGCCCAACCGCCAAGTGTCCCTGCACTGCTCAACCACCAAATGTCCCTGCAGTGCAACCACCAAATGTCTCTGCAGACTTCAACCACCGAGAACCCTTGCAGTGCCCAATTGCCAAGTGTCCCTGCAGTGCCCAACCGCCAAGTGTCCTTGCAGTGCCCAGCCGCAAAGTGTCCCTGCAGTGCCCAACTGCCAAGTCGCCAAGCCCAACCGCGCAGGTCCCAACCGCCAAGTGTCCCTGCAGTGTCCAACCGCCAAGTGTCCCTGCAGTGCCCGACCGCCAAGTGTCCCTGCAGTGCCCAACCACCAAGTGTCCCTGCAGTGCCCAACCGCCAAGTGTCCCTGCGGTGCCCAGCCACACATATCCCTGCAACGTCTAACCGCAGAGTATCCCTGCAGCGCCCAAGCACCAAGTATCCCAGCAGTGCCCGACCACCACAAGTATCCCTGCAATGCCCAACTGCAAAGTATCCCTGCAGTGCCAGCGCAGAGTAACTCTGGAGTGCCCAACCGCCAAACATCCCTGCCTTGCCCAAACGCAGTGCCTAACCAGCAAGCATCTTTGCAGAGGCCAACCACGAAGTATTCTTGCAGTGTTCAACCGCAAAGTCTCCCTGCAATGCCCAGTCACCAAGTATCATTGCAGTGCCCAACCGTAGAGTATCCCTGCGCTGCTCAACCGCAGTGTATCCCTGCAATGCCCAACCACGGAACATCCTTGCAGTGACCAAGACTATTCTTGCGGCTCTCAACAGAACAGTATTCCCACAGTGCCCACCCGCAGTATTTCTGCAGTTCCCATGGTAACGTATCCCTGCAGTGCCCAAACCCACAGTATCTTTGCAGCGCTCAATGCCAAAGTCCCTTTGCGGTGCCCAGCCTTTGCAATGGCGAACCCCACAGATGCTAACTTTTACCGACTTCGCTAGGTAAAACGCCCGACTGCTATGCACACACCTACAGGGGGTCGGGGGTGAGGCGGCCAAAAATTTGCACACACGTGCAACAACTTTCAAAGTGTTATTGCCACAGCACACTTTGTAATGTTCTCGCCACCAATCCTCCCGGAAACAACGGCTTTAGGGTGGGGGTGCTCGAAGTAAATATTTTTTTTAAACGGACCTTTTTCCGGCTGCCCGAAGGTCACCGAAATGCAAACTAATAACTGTTTAGGGTTTAGGGTTTAGGTTTACCTGATGACTTATAGGAACTGCCCAACATATCGAGCTAATGAATTTGGTTACCGTAGCCTCCTAAATGTGACTGTCTGACCGTATGGTAGTTTCCATTTTCTTTTCCATTATCCCGATATACCCCTATACCCTAATATATACAGAAGGGTTGTCATAACAAACACCCTCCCATCCAAAACTAAAGTACACCTATAGCATAAGCTTACTAGGAGGTAACGTTAACCTTGTAATGTTAGCATGAGCCTTTATTTAGATGAAGATACGTCCGTAATCCCTGGGATTCATACCATGAAGTTTTTATTGGACTATGGATCCTGTCTCTTCGAATGTATATTTTTATATATACACATATAAAAGCAACTCGATAATGACAAATAAGCTAGTAGAATAACGCAGGCCCCATGACAAACCGCTCTCAAGATATACCCCTATGTATATATATATATACACATGTATATAGCTATATACACATATATAAATATCT
This sequence comes from Symbiodinium pilosum, assembly GCA_905231905.1. Lineage (NCBI taxonomy): Eukaryota > Dinophyceae > Suessiales > Symbiodiniaceae > Symbiodinium > Symbiodinium pilosum. The sequence continues at coordinate 47,766 of CAJNIZ010018391.1, forward strand.
ATACATATACCCCTATATAGCCCCAATATCGTGGAGAAAGCCCAAGGAACCTACCTCCCAAAGTCTTGGGATGGCTGGCATTCTGGGCCTCTGTACCCAGACCTCCTAAAGAATCCCAAAAATGGAGCCCCCTAATAATCCCCGAGTTTCCCCATTGTGGTCCGGGGGGTCCATTTTTGGGATCTTTAAAGGTTCTGGGTAATCTATGTATATATGGGGTGTATCCCAAAATTGGGGAGTACCTTTTTTGGGGCTCCCGCCATTTATGTTTCTACCATATACATATGGTAGAGACGTATCCCTAAACCATGAATCCTAAACCCTAAACCCTAACCCTCAACTCTTATACAGGATTTTCACAGGCCAACTGCAAGGATCGTGCAAGTTGTGCCTTCTATAAAGGGACTTTACTGGGAACCCCAAACAGGGAACCCCGAGAATATGGTAGGAATATAATAGGAATGTACCTACCAGGGTCCTTGTATTCCATTATATTCCTATTACATTCTTAGGGTTCCCTGTTTGGGGTTCCCAGTAAAGTCCCTCTATTCTAGAAGGGCTCTCAAAATCTCCTGAAACCTGTCATCTTGGATCCTGCCGAATGCCTTAAACTAACTGCCTCAATCGCTCAATTGCTTTTAAGGCGGGACATCGTGTCCTGAAGACTTAGTGGGCATTTCAAGTAATAGAGGGTAGTTTAAGGGCCTGAGATAGTTAGAATGACTGGTTCTAGCTATAACCTACTATCATAATGTAAGGGCCATTGTGGACTATCCTGGTTAGTCGTCGGAAAGTTTCATGCCACTACCCAACCTTTCAACCGCACATCCCACCTTGCCCTTGGCCCTCCCTCAGCTGTGGTGCAGGGCTTGGAGTTCAGGGTTTGGGGTTTAGGATTTGTGGTTTGGGGTTGGGTGTTTGGGGTTTAGGGTTTAGTATGGTTTGGGCGCCACCCTAAACCCTAAAACCTAAACCTAAAACCCTAAACCAACTTTGGGGCATGAGTTTAATGAAGCTTCTACCAAACGCTTATCTTTGCATATCCTTTCCTGCGCACGACATCGCTCCTGGGCCTGCCAAAAGACACCCCAAGCCGACCCTAATTTGGCCCCAAACGCAGGCTGCGTGGTACATTTGAAATCCTACAATGGGATTATATGGGGGCTATATGGGGATACCTCAAAATAAAATGGACCCTACACCCTAAACCCAAACCCTGAACCCTAAACTACTATTTAGGGCTTAGGATTTAATATCACGTCTACAAGAAATTAGGAAAATTGTTATCCCAAAGAGCCAGCTAGCTGGCCTTAACTTGAATCCCCCCCAGTCCTAAACCTAAAGCCCTCCATTTAAGGTTTAGGGTATTGAGGATTTAGGTTTGGTGTTTAGGGTTTGAAGTTTAGGGTTTAGGGTTTAGGGTTTAGAACCCTAAACCTCAAACCCTCATGCTAAAGCCCTAACCCTTCCATGAAACCTTTGCTCCGGAGCCTAAAGTCCAAGCCTTGGACCCATGCCCCAAGGCTGAAGTCCAAAACCCTAAACCTAAATCCTAAACCCTAAACCTAAATCCTAAATCCTAAACCTAAGCCCTAAATCCTAAATCCTAAATCCTAAATCCTAAACCCTAAGCCATAAAATCCTAAACCCTAAATCCCAAACTTGAAATGGGAGTTTCCGGAAATTGGGGGGGTGCCTTTTTGGGGTTCCCAAACACAAAGGATTATAGCATTTCGGGGTCTATACTGGGATCCCCGTATCTAGCATGTAGCGGAGACTACCAAACGACAAACCTGAAGCGCCTACCCTCTTCCACACTTGCATGGAATCCCTGGCAGGCTCCCTTCAAGAAGGACACTAGTCTACACCAGACCTTTTTGGTGTTTCCATCTTAATTTGGTTGGCTTGGAAATTTCTATTTCATTTCCCAGTTGATGTTCCGTTTGATTCTCCACTATATACCCGTGTATAATCCCTATATCTCCGTATAAAGATGACCCCTCTATTCCCCTGAATCCTAAACCCCTGAAACCAAGACCCTAAACAGCAAGCCTAACTTGTGCACCCTAGAACCCTCAGCCCTAACCCCTTTGAACTCTAAAGCCCTAAGCCTTCAACCCTAAAGAAAACTTTGACTGCCATGTGACTGCTCTTCCGTGCAGTGCACAGGGCAGGAACCCCAAGCCTCGGGCTTTTCCATTCCGAGGGCTTTTTAGGGCATAGGGTTTAGGGTTTAGTGTTTTAGGGTTTAGGTTTTTAGGGATTTAGTGGTTAAAGGTTTAGGGTTGAGGGATTTAGGGCTTCGGACTTAGGTTTTGGAGTTTAGGGTTCAGGGTTGAGGGTTTCAGGTCTGTTGCTATTGTTGTTAGAAGTTGCAATGGGAATATTTGGGGAGTTCGGGGGATATTACCTTAAACTCTATACCCGCATGCATACAAAAAACCCAGGACTATTTTCGCAAAACCATAATGTTGGTGATTAGCTGGGCTTCTACAGTAAAATCTTATCAAGGGCTTCAGAACTTCAGGGCTTGAACATCAGGGCTTCAGGACATACAGAAGTGGTCCACAGATATCTTCATCTTTTGTGAACCCTGGGATTGCGGACAGTGTTGGGGCTTCATTTCGAAGATCTGCATGGACCTGCTGCCGGCTAAATAGCCTGAAATACGTGGATGTTTATGGTGAGGACTCCCATCAGGGACCCTCATTGGACCATGGATCGCTGACCATGACAAACTGAAACAGGGACTGACCAAGATACACGCGCCAACGTATTCAGAACAATGTCGACTTATAGCTTAGGCACACTATGCAAACTCGAAAACCCAAGCCCTAATTCCCAAACCTACGCAAGGAAACCAGGAGGTCATTTGACTTTGAAGCTTCCTACAGTCCTGGAACCCGAAATCCCAAATCCTAAGCCCTTGTCCCTGAAGCATTAGGCTCCTACAAAGTTCAAGGCCGATACCTCAGACTTTTCGGGGGTTGGGGTTTGGGGGTTGGGGTTTAGGGTTTAGCATTAAGGGTTAGGGGCTGTAGGGTCTAGGGTCTGGGGTTTGGGGTTTAGGGAACCGCATCGTATCGTTAATTTACCGCACTGATTGAAGGAAGCGCTTCGTAGTGTAGGTTGGACCTCCCCACACTCTTACTATGCCACTCCTAACTCCCTAGCTTGGTTCACACGGACAAGCAATTGGCAGGCCACCTGAGATACTGTCTGCAGACTTGGGAGTTCCCGGGACGGTAAGGGTTTAGGGGTTTAGGGGTTTAGGGGGTCAGAGGTTCATCGGGGGTGTAGGATTTAGGGTTTAAGGTTTAGGGGCGTAAGGGTTTAGGGTTTAGGTTGGAACCCTAAACCCTAGATTCAGGCTTGGCCCAAATCTGACGGAGTCCCTATAGAAAGGATTTGAATATTTCAGGAAACCCTAAAACCTAAGGTTCAGATGGCCCTCTTGCCTCTGATTAAAGTATTCCGGCTAACTCTCCTCATCTCTGCATTACTCCCCGTGAAACCACCGAAAACGGCCCTATGTTATCCTCAAATGGCTTCCAGGCGGTCATGTTGTCAACGCAACTAGGATGAATTCAGGCGCCCTATAAAAAGGTGTGGTTTGGCTTTGCAGGTAATTAAAAAAAAGGATAGTTATTGTCCATAACGATACAGATTCCCACAGGACTACCCCAGAGTATCGTTTTAACATAACCCGGAATAGCCGCCAATGCACTTTTTGTACCAAGGCAATGATGAAAGTCCACACGAGGCCATCATCTTGTAGCTTGCATATAGAAGCAGCATGCAGTCCATGTATATTGTATAAGCCTATGCCCTGACTCGCAAGAACTCAAATAAACTCTTGCTTGTGTTTCAAGGGAGTGAGGGGATGGAACCCTCAGAGAAATCGCCATATTCACTTCCCAAACCATAACCCGTGCCCACAAGTAAGAAAGGCACACACCCTAAACCCTAAAGCATGGCCTTCACCTGGCACCAAGTGCCCCAGTTGTCCTGGCCTTGGAAGAACAAGTCGTGGGCTCATGACCTAATATCTACGTACCCAAAAAGGGACCATAATTTTGACAACCACCCATGTATCCTGTGCACTCCGTATATCCAGGGTCCAGAGAGTTCGTTGCTTTCAAGGTTGTTCTACTACGGGACTGGGCGATGCCTTGGATCCGTCATACTCGCGGGATTGGAAAGTTAAATGGGGATAGCATCATCCTCACCAAGAAGTTATACCCAGATCTTAAACCTAGCCCCTGACAGAAGGGTCACCATACGAATTCTTCTGATGTTCATAACCTGGCTTGTGATCGGCCATTAACTCTTGATGACTTGGCTCTACCACGAAGAGCCCCCGCTCACATGAGCTCCTTACCGAAAAACTAGAAATTGCCAACTGTTAACTTGTGTTATGTCTGATCCTAAGGAAGTTTAGTCAGGGTGTTACAGATTATAGGCCGTGTATTGGGGATCTATGCGCTGGTTGTTGCAAATCTGGTTGCCTGGCTGAGGCTTCGCCACTGTGCTACCCCCAACATAATGTTTCATTCAGACGTCATTTGAGCTAGAGTCCGAACTCGTAGTATCTTCCTTAATGACCCCCTGGTACGTAATTCCCTAAACTCCCAGTATCCCCCTTAATAACCTCTGTAGTAGTCCCCTGTATAACACCCCTTGAAGGAATTGAGACGATAGTATCATTTGGCCCGGTGGGCCGGTGAGAGTTGGTATGCCTGCGTACAGCGTCAGCTTGCGCATGCATCATACACTCGCCGCTGCAGTCGTGTTCCGCGGAGAAATTGCTGCTGGATTCGCATATTTCTGCGATGTTTTCTCTTGTCGTTGGTGCGTTTCTTGCTTTCGTCGTTGTTTTCTTTCTGTTGCAACGCAGTGGACAGTACGTGATCACAAAGCGCCTGGCCGCCCCTCACTAGGGAGTGGTACGGCCAACCCCTCCCACGCATGGTCTCACGTGGTTTTGCAATCAGGCGGCTTAGCGAATCCTGAAGTGCGCATTTCCCGCGAAGAGGTTCCTATCCAGACTGGTTCGGAACAACAGCTGCGTTCTGTTGAATTTGGGAAAGTGGCGCGGGCTGCTAAAGTCCAAGCTTCTACTTCAGACGGCGCTGGCCAGTGTGGTTTGGGTGGAGCAATTTCACTAGAAGATGCCGACAGTGAAGTTTTGTAAGGCCTGGGCCACTCTTGCTCGAGGGTGCTTTGCAGTGGAGTTCCTTTGGCCTCGCTTCCGTTAAGGAGGTCCACTTAGAGCGGCTGTTCGAAGACAGCACTGCCTCGACACTTCGGAAACACCTTTGCGGATGGCGGCGGTGGATGGAAATTTGTCTTCCGTTGGGATGGTCAATGGCAGCTCCTAGTCTTGCTCAGGTTCTTGACTTCCTTGAAGCTCTAGCCAGTGGTGCTTGTATGGATCGAGGCAAAGGTCGAGTAAGCAAAGGGATGTGTGTGCGTGTTGTCGGCAATGCGCTTTGTTACGTGGAAGCTTGATCTGACCAGTTTGCGGCAATCGCTAGATTGCCGATTGGTTCGTGCGTGGTCCTCCCGGGACAGGTGGCAGAAAAGCCATACGCGTGAAGCAAGTCCGCTTAGCCTCCAGATGGCCGTGAATCTGGAGAAGGCTTGTTGCTCTATGTTGTTCTGCTGCGGAAGATGAATTATGACTGATTCTATCGTCTCTTCTTATGGTTTTTGGCAGCTTGCGTTGGAGTGACGCTCAGCGGATTGATTTGGCTTCTGTAGTATGTGATCAAGATTGCTTATACGGCTGGTCGTGGCGCTGCAAACCAAGAGGCTGCTGGAACGCCTTGGGGAGTTGTTTGTGAAGGAGTATCTGGTGGCAAGTGGGGGCATACGTTGATTCGTGAATTGTCGCGCTTGCGATCTCTGGTTCCGACCAGGGACTTATTGCTTGGTAGATCTGGAAGCCCTATTGGCCATTCTACTGCTCGATCTCACTTCAGACGTTGTTTGGTGAAGTATTGCAATCTCGTTTCAGCTGCAGTTGCTGAGTATACGATGCACGCCATAAAGCGTACATTCTTGACATGGGCCCAGCAGGCTGGTGTGGGTTCTCGCGACTCTGCTGCACAGGGTCATCATAGAGAGCCTAATGTCAGTGCGTGCCAAAGTATGGACGTGCTGGTGTACTTCCACAATTGTGTTGTCAGCGTGTGGTGCTTGACAAATTGGCTACGGGCTGGGTGCCTTTTGTGCCTCGCGTCGTGGTACTGCTCATCTACGTGGGTCGTCGTGCGCCGTTGGTGCTGTACAAGCCCAGGGTGGAGATGGTGAGCGTGTTGCGAAGTGCAGTCTGGTTGACCAGTGCGGATCTGGCTCCGAGACGGAGATTTCGGACGACGAGGATGCAGACACGAAAGGGTCCTCGTGCAGTGAGCGTGAGAGCGATGCTGATTCCTGGTGCGAGAGTGATGATGAGAGTTTGTGTTTTGATAAACAGTGGGTGGTTAACAACAGCACTGGCTGGTATCACAAAGAGTTGCCAGTCGCAGAGAGTGCTCTCTGCTTTAATGGACATTGTTGGGTCCTGGCGTGCCGCCCTAAGGCTAAGCTGCTTGCCTCCTTGCGTAGTTTGGATACGGTGCTGCGGGCACAGCGGTTGTGGAGTGTACGTGCTAATGGTACAAAGAGGCTGTGGTAGCTGCAAGCTTCCATATCCCTTTGTGTGTCTTTCTGGCGGCTGCAAGGCCATGTGGGTGGTTGGGTAGCTGCAATGTTGCCTTGTTGTCCTTAGCCGCCGCTGTGCTATGTCATTTTTTGGGCGGCTGCAATGCTGCCTTGGTTTCTTGTGGTTCGGCCGCAGTACTGTGCAGGTGTTACTGTGCGGCTATTTTGGTTAGCATTCTATTTGCAACCAAAGCTCGATCCACAGTTTAGCAGTTTGACGCTGGAAATTGAAATGTTGAGGTTGAGGTGATTGGATTGAAGTGTGGGATTGTTGCTTGCGTGGCGCTGGTAGCTGTTAGCTACTTGAGAGTTGAAATCAGACGTTGAATCAGTCTGTTGGCGCTTTCTGCTTGCTTTCTTTGTATTGTCATGTTGGCTTGGTCGTTGCTGCTGCGCAATGCTGATGTGCTTGAGAAGCTGGCCAAGGTGGTGGCGCAGACATATGTTTCATGTCAACTGTTCTTTCATGCTTTTCGGACCTTGGAAAAGCAGAACGCTTACGCCAAAACAGCTCTGATTGCAGCGAAGTTTATTGCTGCAGACGCGGCTGACTGGGACCTTCATCCCGCTGTGGCTGCCTTGTGAATTAAAGGATTGCAAACCTGCTGCGTCTGGCTCTCAGACCGTGACTGACTCATCCCTACAGCTGGCGTTGCCCTTTTTAAAAAATTATCCCGGTGTGTTTATTTCTGACATGACTTTGCGGGGGCTACAGCTCCTGCAATTGGTGCGGGCGCAGTGTGCAAATCGTTCCTGGCAATGGGTCTCCTGGAGGAACATTCTTAGCGAAGATACCATTCAGCGCATGCGATAAAAGAAAGAAGTCAACCAAACCAAAGGACGCTTGGGAATATCTGGCTATGAGCAACGGCTGGGAAGCTGAAGGGGTGGAGCATGTTGGTGCGTCCCCTTTCCGTGCCGAAAAATTGCTTGGAGTGCGTGCCAGTGCTGACGTTCTCTGCGGTTGCGGGCACCCCTACAACTGGGCGCAGTACAATGCGCAGTTTATGGCTCTTTATACGGAGCCGCCCTCAGAGGGGTACCGGCTTCCATTTTTTAAGCAAGCTGAGGAAGCAGATCGGCAGGTCATGGGTGATGTGTTCCAGCCGCTGTACACGGGGAGCTGCCTCATGATGCTTTGCAGACAGTGGTGAAGGAGCGGGATTGCCTCCTAGGCGTAGGGTCGAGTTGCAATTCGCAACTCAGGGTTGGCTGGGACCACTGAAAAGGGTCCCTGAATCCTAAAGCAAATGAGAAGCTTCCTATGTAATTTCTTATAGTCTAAACCCTAAAACCTATTGGGACTGGTGGGAGCCGCCAAAAGAATCCTGCTGGTTTATAAGGGGTGCGACTAGGAGACCCTCTCTAGAAGAGTCAAAAATGCGGTTGGTTTTCTTATGCATACTTTGGACAGGTGTTTTTTTGAAGCATTCTTTAGGTCATGTTATTCCCAGTCGCAGGAACATTCTTCAGATGTACTGGTAGTTATCATCGCCCCGTGATGGAAAGTCCTTAAAGGCAGTTGCTGCGAGGGGTAATTAGTTGACATGAACAGGAGGACGCCAACAAATGAGGCACCCCAAAGAGGACACACGAAGCCCTATATAACCTTGTAAAACCCGTGTAACCCCTTGAAAAGGTACCGCGGGTTTTGAGAAACCCTAAACCCTATATATCCTCTATAATTCTAGACATCCTCATATATCCCTGCAGAACCCCTATGTCCTCCTTTACGCTTAAGTATTATCAACCCCCAACCCCCCCAATTAAGCTCAAAAAGCCAACCACCCTCAAATAAAGCGTAGTTTCCATCTTATTCTCCATTCTCCCAAATATAGCCCCAATACATACCCTATAATCCCTATATAACCCCATTATGATAGTTTTGATTTGCCTTTTCCATTATCCCTCTATAACCCCAATAGAATATACTCCCAACATAGCATCTGCGGTATACTTCCTACTAGAAGGGTGGACGGCTCTATTCAGGAAGGGGATTAACAAGGTCATGCAGGAACCCTAAACCCTAAGCCCTAAACCCTAAACCCTAAGCCCTAAACCCTAAACCCTAAGCCCTAAGCCCTAAACCCCAAACCATTTACAGCAGGGCCCCGGCACTTCTCCTCATAGACTGGGTGG
>CAJNIZ010018402.1:9445-23560 GCA_905231905.1 Symbiodinium pilosum
CAAGTAGCGACAAGTAGGCAGAACAAAAATGCTTGATAAGTGGGTTGCCTTTGGACAGAATTTCTCTCTCCAACAGCGCAGCCGCATTGAGCAACTCCTCGCGCAACAGGACTCACTATCCTGCACTCACAGTCCACCGAAGCAATGGGCTAGAATGACTAGAACGTCAGGCTTCAAATGCCAGGCTCCACAATCATCCACAAGCTAGCACAGGCCTACTGGACTGGGATTGATACTGTAGATATGATTGTTGGAGAATTCTCACAAATCGACTTCACTCCTGCCACGACCGAGGGGGTTCCAGGCGCTCCTTTCAGAGACTAGCCAAGAAGATTCTAGACCGGGAACAGGTTTCCGGAGGGCAAAGTCCTCGTCCCCAGTCAGCTTCTCTTGTTGAACCTGCAGCTCATCATATCACAGTTGCGAAACATCACAGAAGGGATCATGATGAAGAATCCGCGGCCTCCGTAACACTGGGGCCTGCCGTGGCTGATTCTGGTTGGCGCCGTGCCCTCGCGCTGCCCGAAGTCCTGACCCATCGGACCTTTACTTGTGAATGACTCGGTTCGGTGAGGATCTGCTAGTAGCAAACACAGATTCAAGGCCTTCGGCAACTTTAGCCTTTCGATTGTCCTGCCAAACAGCCGCCCGAGGAAGCCAAGCACCTGTGCCTGCGAAGTCTTCCAAAATTGCTGTTGCACCTAGCCCCATAACATCGCTGTAGTGAAGCTCCTCCTGCCGCCCAGTTGCAGGAACAGCACGGGCACTGTCCAGAAAACTGAAGGGTAGCATGACGGCCAGCAACAGCAACCAAGGTAGCGCCTCTCAGTTGAAGACGTTCAAACAGCATGGCTTGATGTGAAGTCTTGCAAGGATTAGCTGCGCCGTGCTGTATTGAAGCTTGATCCTTTCTTTAGGCGCCAGTTGAGGCGCCAAGAGGTCCGCAACAAATACTATCAAACAACTCATGTGTTCGGGTAAACGAATATTATCATTGGTCCAAATCCGAACCTCAGAATGCTTCAACAGGCCTCCTTGGAGACGTCAGGGTCAATCGCGTGACCAGGTATGGACCAGGGTGCGCTGGAGCGGAGTGGCCTGCGGCTCTGTCACAACACTGCACTCTTCGCGATTCAAAGTAGCTTCAAAACATCCGCAGCGCAGTTGAAGTCCAACTGCCCTGTCGCACATCCCAGCAGCTGGACCCTGAAAATGTGTTGAGATAAGCTTTCTGGCACAGCTGCCTTCCTGCTAAAACTTCACCGCGGGCGCTTGCCTGACCAGGGAGCACAATGTGAAATGAAACACGATGCATAACTGCATCTTGAATTTGAGTTTCAAAAGCTCGGTGCATGGCATCACATGAAAAGACGAGGTGCAAAGTGGACTTGTTATTATTAATGCCTCAAATTTGCAGTTGTTGTCTAGATAACAACTTGCTGCCTTCACCGTCACCACACGTTCGAATCCATGGGGGTGCACGCTTCTGCAGGGGTCACGTGGAAATGTCCTCACAAGGACGATGTGGGCATGGTTTCTGACGCAACTCGACAACTCGACACTTTCTCTTGGCTGTCTACAGTCAGCGCAGCCTGTCATGCTGATATGTCATCAGGCAATGTAACTGATGTCAGGACTCCGGGCCATGCCGTGACATGCAATTTCGTGAAGCCACTGCTGATCTCAAACCTCCCATACTGCACTTTGCAAACCCAACTCATCCTTGGCTGAAGGAAGGCAGTCGACCAGGCAGCGGTTGCGGATACCATACCGAATCGGATGGGGCGGCCTCTGCAAAAAAAAGTCTTCTCCAACTTAGAAGTTTAGACCCTCCTCGGTCCAGCTCTACCTTGCTTTCAGATGGCATGTCGTGGCCAGACTCAGAGTGGCATCAGGCTAAACAGACAAGCATCGCCACGAGCCCGACGACCCGCAGGCAATGTTTGGAACCATGGCTTCGAGCAACGTGGCTTTTTGCCCTGTGCCATTAAGTGCAGCTGTGCCAAAGCCGACTTGCGTAAGTGCGCATGTTGTCTCTTCAATCTTGTGCATCAGTTTCCTTCGAGGGAGTGAGGTGGGGCTCAGGTTCTGACACTCGATGCAGCAGCCAGATGTTCAAAGCATGCGTTAACAGCAAAATTAATGACACCTGTCCCGTAAGACGCCTCCAGGCGCCGCATTTCAGCGAAGACCTGTCACAGCGACAAGTGCACAGGCAGCCTGCCCTCGACTTGTTGACATGACAACCCCTCACAGCAACGAGCTGGTCCAAGGATATGCAAGGCAAGCTGCCAGCACTTACTACGAGTACGACAGCGTTGAACAAAGGCCAATGCATTGCCTGCTGGACAAGCTGCGGACCATCATCCAAAGCCTGGTGAATGCTTCGGCGGACGCGGTACAAAAAGAGCTGACGACCAAGACAGCTCCTGACAGGCTTCGAAGATGGACTGGAAGACGCCGTTCAAGAAGGTCTTGTCCTAGTTGATGAGCCATTATGCATTTTCTTGAAGATGTGACGTGCACCGTTGAATCTTGCATTTGCCAAGACCGAGACGTTCGTTGAGGCCACCTGCAGTGAACATGGGCTCAGCTGAATGCCAGCAAGCAGTTGGCAGGCAGGTGCACTCAACTCTTTTCAAGCTGTTGTTCACTTGATGTGCCTGCCGCGCCAAAGTCAACGATCGCTTGATGTGTATCTCCTAGGCTCCCGAGGCCGTGCAAATTCTCATCCTTTCACCCCTTTCAAGACTGTAGAATTGCGTAGATCGGATCGAGAAACCTGCTTGAAAGTGTTGACTCTCCGCGGAAGAAGTGCTGCATCCAGCTGCAGTCTGATTGCGAACTATGCCTATCATCATGCGATGTGCACTGTGCACCCCTATGGAAGTCAACGCTCTAAAGATCTGTGATCACTCTGAGCACGCGAGCTGACGGCCGCTTCGTCAAGCCCTTCACGAGGATGGAGCAGGTGAATCTTAGCATTCGATGCAGCCGCGAGACGCTGCTGCTCTAGAGATCACACAGCACGGCCAGCAAGTACTTCTCTCTCCAAATCATTTAGAACCTTCTGGTCAGCTAGGGCTGCGCTTTTCAAGAACGCCTTGCCGCAACAAGACACAGGCGCAAGTTGGCGCACGCCGAGAGGGCCTGGAACCAAAACTTGAAGCGGCTAAAGCTCCCAAGCCTTGGCGGCGGTCCTTTCAATGATCAAGTTATTTGGATGCCGGCCTTTTCATAAAGCTGTTCCTCTTCATAAGGCGCTGCGAGTTGAGCACCCGCAGCGGTTCCCCGTTGGTTCCCCTTCGTCACGCCTCACTGCTCTAGGCATGAGGCATGAACGATGAATTGTCCGTACAACCCACGTGATGTGCACAGCGCATCACTGATACCGATTCGAGCGGACAAACTTGCCGAGCAATCCCCTCATGCAACGCAGTCTTGGTGACGCAGGACCGGCCAGCAAGACGATGACACCTATGGGTTGCGGGCAGAAATGTCTGTCCAGCTTCAAGCGAAGCATGAGCTTGTCAAATGACGCCTGTGCTAGAGCCCTGTGCCCCGAAACCGCATCATGTCTCGCGCCTTTCACAGCCTGTCAATTCAAGATAAACCGTACATCCTTTGCGCACCAAGCAGCAGACAAGCCTGGGAACCCGCCACATAAAAAGAAGCCGGGGCTTTTTCCCAAGCCTCGAACAATGAAATTGCCACAGCTCAGGTCATCTCCAGCGGCGTTAGTCATGACCCAAATACTGGGAAGAGCTCCGGTCGCTCTCTTTGGCCAGCTGGTTGAGCTCAACGAACCCAACTACGTTGTTGGAAATCGGCCGAGGCCATGCAGGCGGCCGTGCTCAAAGTAGCGAACGCGGTCCGAGAGATGTTGCTGCGAGACTCATCCTTGAGAATGCTGTTGCCCGATGACCGATGAACGACTCATGAACTTAGTTCCTAGAAGGCCATCAGCAGGGGATTCTTCGGAAACCTCGCTCAGCGGGCAAAAGAACGCAACACCTTCTGATTCAGGCTGTCTGCCTTCTTCAGTGCTACGATAGCGAATCCACATTTGGCTCATCCATCGGCAGCGAAGGTGTTACAGCGGTTTCTTCGTCGTGTGTGATGCCAACGGAGACCTATCTGCAGGATGTGCAGAAGCCCTTGGCATTTCGCCTCATGCCTCTCGGTGAATTTGATGGCGAAGGCGTTAATACATTACGAGCGCAGCGTTGGCACAGTGTCCGAGCACATGGCTTCATTGTCAAGCTCGCCTCAGTCTATGAAATGTTGAGGTGTGCGGTAGCTCGCGTCCAAAGCTGCCAAGAATGGCAGTGGTCGTTGGACTCGATGGCCATGTTGTGCACAACACAAACTGAAGCTTGACAGCCGCTTTACACTGATGCGCAGACAGCACGCTGGTGGGGGGGGGGGGGGGCCGCAGCCAAGCACACCCACAGCAGAAAATCCGCAGAGAAACAGACAGGTGAACGTGGGGCGGTGAATCTCAGCAGCGCCCCGAGCACCAGCAGCGCTCAGATCTCCAGGGCGGTGGGGTGGGGCTTGCCCAGGCGCCACTGCAAAGGAGGACCTGCATGAAACCGCCTGAAGGACACCAAGTCGCAAAGCTGAAGCAACATACAATGCGACCGCATGAGCTTCACAAAATATTCTGAGCATGTACTGGCCCCAACCGCCCCAGCACAAGCAAACCTCCAATCCCATTGCATCATGGAAGAATGATCCTGGTGTTGTTCACGCAGCGGTCAATACCAACCTACAAAGGCTAACAAGAAGCACCTCAGGCTGCGGCCTGTCTGCTCGAAGGCCTCGCGCAGTCATGCTGTCGAAGAGCTGCCACCTTTAGCACAGAGAATTGAATAGCGCCATGGCTCAAGAAGCCTTGCAGTTTGCTTAGACTCGTGCGCCCTGGAGATTTCGCCGCTCTTCACGGCAGCGTCCTGGCCGTTCAACGAATGCACCATGGCTTTGGTGTCGTCTCGAGGTAGTATTTTCGGTAGATCGCTTGCCTCGCACTTTTCGCCTTTTGGAGCCCCCTTCCCATCACCCGGTACCAAATACATACGTTGCCCTTCAACAGGTACGTTGCTGCCCGGTGCTCGACTGCGCGAGCTGCCCAGGCAGGCTACTTTTGCAAGAGCACGAACCTGCCAAATCCTTGAGTTCTGCAGCCAGAAGCAAACATTCGGATGGGGCGCCATCATCGTGTTGAAGGTGATCGCGTTCGGCCTCAGCTCATGAAGCTGAGATGCTCTCGGCCTGGAGCTGCTAGGATGCCACAAGAATGCGCTGCTGTGATGCGCACCGCAGTCCTCGTTTCACCAGCTTCTCAAACACCTCCAGACAACGCACTGGCTTGAATCTAAACTCAAGAACCTGAACTGCGTGATCTCGCCCACACAATCACAAATCGGGGATGGCTTGGTGGACCCTGCAGGTTTCAGAGGCAGCAGGCTGCAAGGCTACTTTCAAGTTACCCCAGCCCAGTAGAGCGACTGTCTTCTGTCAAGCTGGTTGAAACTCTGCACTCATGAAGATCACCATGGCCGAAGGATTTTGGGATGTGATACTGCGCCGCGCTGTGCATCAATGTCTTCACGATCCTAAAACCATCAGTCATGTGAACTGTTGCACACTTCTGAAGTGGGCAGATCGTTTGTTTTGTTTGGGTTGGTGGGTTGTTTGGTCTGGTCTTGCTGAGGTTGGTTTGCGGTTGCTGGTTCCTGTTGGGTGGTTGGTTTTTGGTCTTGCGGCTGGTTTGTTGGGTTCATTGTTGTCTCGTTCGGTTTGGAATCCTACGCGAGCTAATTAATCTGTGGGCGGATTGAAGACCGAGAGGCTCCAGGTCTGCTGCATGCTAGTTTGGCCTGCCGACCATCGGAACTGATGTGCTCTGCTCAGCGAGGTTTTTCCGGGAAAAAATTCTGAAGTGGGCAGATCGTACGACCATACAACCACTGAGTCCTTCTGACTGGACAAGGGCAGAACATGAGTGGCCCAGGAGGGCCTCCTGGGCTTTTGCAAAGTCACTGCGCAGAGCGTAGCCTTTGATCAGCGTGTTGTACCTTGGGACAGCGGAACTCGAGGTGCCTGTAGATTATTGGCGGCTGCCCGTCCACATAGGAAAGGACATACTGTGGCAATGTGTACTCGAAGAACCGATGCGCTTCGGCACATGTGAAGCTCAACATGTGCAGCTTGCTTGTTCCTTGTCTTCTGGCAGACTCCCTTTTGCTGCCTCAAACAGTACTGGAATGCTCTCGGCGTCCCGCGACACTATATCCACACACGGGGCCTGCCGGGGGCCAAGCTAGAATTTGGCAACTTTCGACAAAGAGATTTGCTAGCGTGGTCCAAGGTCGTCCCGAGAAGATATTAGGCAAACAGTCTTCTGGCCTCATGCACCAATGCCTCCACATCCTGCGTCAGTGAGATTTTGGGAATATTCAGGCACAGACCAACTCTTTGCTCCTCGATCTGATCCGCATCAACGCCCGTGCTCAAGGCCACGTTCATGGCCAACGCATCCACCTCCACGCGACGACCTGCAGCAGCCAGCTTCGCTGATCTCCAACAGGGAGACTTTCGGTCACTGTAACCTTCCTTGGGTGACAGGCTTGACAGAAATAGCGGCATAGCGCAGTCTTCGCAGTGGCTTTGCTTCAGATCCGTTCGCTGCAAGCAGGGATCGCAGGGCAGCTGGGTGTCACAGCAGCATTGAGAGTAGGCAAAGCTACTGGCAGCCTCGCACTGAAAATCTAGGCCACCCTAACCACTTTACATCTGGCTCCCTGCTGCCACTGGCTGCAAGTGGAACTGACAAGCACACTACCCCATCAGTTTTATCACTGATGATGTCTGGATCTGGAACTGAGAACAATGCGTCTCATATCACGAATTGTCCAGAGTGTTGCAGGCCAATCCTGGCGTCAGTCACAGGTCCGCAGCTCAACAGGGATGAGCTTTTTGCTATCGTTCCTGCCTGCCGCAATGCATGCACACGCATCAGGGTCATGTACCTCATCAGTCCAGAGTCCAGAGTTTGTTTGTGGCCCTGCGCTAGGCTGACTATCCTACAGCGCTGCTTCGCTGAAACATCCTTTGCTCTGCTGCTCTTCTGAAACATCGAATACCCACCCTCAGACAATCCAGACGGGACTTGGGTCGAGTCAGCGAATTTCCCGATTTGGGGCAGATGCCAACGTTTTTTGGTGGGGGGATGAGAGACTCCAGAGAGCGACAACATTCACTTCATGCTAGGAGTACTCGGGCGGTACAATCGCAGCTGCATGCAGCTGCAAGACTTTTTCCTGAGGGCACTCCTCCGCTAAGATATCCGCAGTACAGAAGGGGTGACTGTTAAGGAACTAAAACTAACCTACCGGTATGAGGGTATCCTGGTATTTACAATTCATGTTGGTAGGTGAATTTGCCCTTTCACAACAACCCGTCACTCGGTGTCGATAGAGGGCACGCTCTGATGGAGGGAGTAGTCACCGTCGAGAGGACTCAGTGCAGCCAGTTGGTGTCCAACTTACAACATGTAATTTTCAACTTGCAACATATTATGTTCACCGATGGTGACCTGTTCGTGAAGTCAATCAAGCGCAGCCACCTTTGAAGAAGTGGATGGCCCTGTTCAATTCGCCCACCTAGCGAGCAACATGAGACCATGAGGGGTCGTCAAGCTGGCTGTTAGAAGCCAAGACTAACTCAAAATAGCACATTCGTGACCTTCCGAGCAGTTTCTCAGATGTCCTGCCTCAACGGCAAAGTTTACGAGGCAGCTCAAGGTCACCTGCTGGACGCACACTGCTGTCAAATGACACAGCGAGAAAGGCGCACCGAAGACGGCTTGAGTCCATCCGCTGAAAGGCGATCATAGACCTGACACAGCAGGAGCCGGCCCGTCTAAGAGGGGCATCATTCGCCGCCTGCCTGTTGGCTTGGGATCTCACATTCCAACCCAAGAAAATGACCTAGAAGCCTGGCAATTGCTTGCAAATCGCCAAGCTTCTGGCTGCCAAGGCTAGCTTGTACTTCTTCACTCCTGATGCGCGTTGAACAATCTTAGCGTTGTCAACTTTTTGGGTTTGTGCTGGTTGGTGGATGCTTGCAGTGTTGGCCAGTGATGGCAAGTGTCAACAAGAGACGAAGCCCGCATTTCACTTCCAACCGTCTCAGTTCGCAACCTGCCAGCTGCTTCATGGTGCTTTCGTAGAAGTGCAGTGGGCGGGCCACTCCCTGGCAGCTTCCAAGGGCCTTGAACACCTGAAAGCATTGAAAGCATTGACTGCCTGGGCGACCATATCATCCAACAACCTCTCCACCAAGTTGAAGCGGCCAGCACGTACGACACAGTAGACCTGAGCTTGTTACTCAACCAATTACTCGAACAAGCAAACACATCTGCGACAGCCAAGTAAACATACCTGCGACTGCATCGAGCTCATCCAGTGTACTCATGGCAGCTTTTCAAGAGAATTTGGCACATGACTGCGCAACCGCATGATCATCCTTGTTTTGACATGCCTTGTTCGGAACGGTAGGAAGTGGATATTCTAGACAATCGGCAGGAGGAGGATCGGCTAAGGTCTGAGCCAAAGCACCAAAGAAATCGACGGCGCTGTGCCTTGCCCTGCTGGCCACCTGGCTGAGAATTTCGGGAACCACACACCACAGACACAACCGCATCGACTGCAGCCAACGGGGGAACGCGGGCACAGAAGGTAAGCATCCCTACAACTCACGCTTGCAACCCTGCAGCACAACTAGGCATAGTCAATACTGGCAGCTATGCTCGGCCTCAGGTATCTGCATGTGCTGCTCAGCAAGACTCAATAAGAGCTCGTCATACATCTGAATCACCTGTGTGATGCCAAGCTGTTGGATGAATCCAACGAGGTACCAGGCTTGACAGTGCCTGGTTGATGCTTCGGTTCGCATACCTGTAAGGAGTCACATTGGCATTGTCCGCAAAATCTGAAGACGCACTCCCAGAAACACGCTTTGCTGAGCTTGCCAGCTGATCTCGAGCAAGGATGGCAATTTCGTCGAGCCGCTGCGGGGCCTGAGAGCTGCTCTAGTGAACCTTTGTCGAAATACCTCTGCAGACATCGCAAGGCACCAGCAGAGCTGGACACCTTGATATTGGTGGAGACAGCAGGCCTTGCATGTGTGGACATGGGCCAAGGCAGAAGTTATATGACTCACGTGAATTGCAAGTAGGCATGTGAGATTGGTAGACACAGCGAGGCATGTCAGGTCCCCTGCTCCTGTTTCACAACGGGTTTCTTTTGTACCTCATGAGATCAGCCATTTGCAGCTAAGGGATGCTAAGGGCAATGTCGATCTTGGGCCGAGTGGAGCTAAGAACCAAACCAACCAGACCAGGCTCAATCCATGCGTTACTTGGAGATCTTGGAGACACTACCAAGGCAAGTACCCAGGGGCATCCACAGCATCAAAGCAACACTCGCAAACAGACTAAGCGGCCAGAACAAGGCAATGCCCTGGCACGAGCGCGGAAGGGCAGGCCAACTTTGATGCAAATAGCGTCTTTAGTGCTGAGAAGGCGAGAGAGCTCCAAAACTGTTGGGTCCATGCTCAGTCTGCAATTTCTAGTTGTGATCGGAAAATGCTGAAGCACTGCTGATGCAGAGCCTGCATCCGCAACCCTCTAAATCTTGGTGTTTGCTTCGCAAAGCCATGTCGTTCTGAGCTTGCGGCATGAGATACTTTGCAAGGCCTCGGGACGCTACGGCAGTGAAGAAACAAGTGATGCAAAGCTGTAACTAAGGTCCAAAATCAAAGCTAACCAAAAAGAACCAGAGGTTGAACAGTAAAGGGCTTAAGCCGAGCGATACTCACGGTGGAGGTACAGCAGCAAATCACTAATATTATCATGAAGGACTCAAGAACCTTTCGTCCTTCGCAGGCCATGCGGCGCTTTGCTTCCCTGCTCTTCTCACGCTGCTCTTGACTTTGACAACAACGATTTGCCGCCATCAGCCGTCAGCTCAGCCATGCAAGCACATGCCCCGAGCCATCCTACCGTCAACAAGCTTTGCTGCTGTGCTCCCAGAATACCTAGCACACACGATTGTTGCACTGATAGGGCCGCAGCTCAGGAATCTTTGTAGGGCCCAACCTTCAGGGGATGCGCAGGCAGTTGCCGGGACATGCTGGCACCGCTTTGTGGATGTCAACTAAGTCTTGGGCTTCCACGGAATCCAAGATTGCCACTTCTCCTTGAACAACAGCACAGACTGATACAGACTGACTCAACCGGCAAATTCACGAAAATTGCTGCTGCACCATCGCAAAACGAAATACACTCCTTTTTATCCCTTGCTTGTCTCCTCGTCATCGCTGGATACTCCAAGCTTCTTTGCGTCGATGTTCTTCTTGCCAACTTGACTGGGGCGAAGCATGAAATCAACAAGGTGATCCTTTCCTTTTTCATCAACGCGTGTTCTGTGCCCTGGTGTCCAATCAGCACCAGCGTTCTGGCCTGAAAATGAAGGCTACGGACAGCGTCACCACGAAAATGGCCAACTCCACCCCAATAGACCTTACGGCACATTTACAGCACAAAGCAGACAAGACGAAAAACAAGAGGATTTTTCAGCGGGGAGCTTCATGAGTGCTAACAGCTCCTTAGTTTGTGGTCTTCCAGCACTGCTAGGACTGTGGCCATACAACACACAAGATTCGAAAGTGCTACAGAGGTACGTGCGTAGGCAATATGCTTGATTTCATGAGATTTCTGGGGGCGGTTGACCTTCACTGGCTTCCGACATCAACATCCACCGCTTTGAGTTTCTCGCTGAAGCACTGCGGAGATGTTGGCGTGGAGGTCGAAAGATGTGTATGAGAATTGAGCAAACATCCTGCATGCAGGAACATGAGCAAGCCTGGGGCAGTGCTAACATCCTCTGAAGCCCGTCGTCAGTTGTGAACACTAGCCTTTTTGTCGGCTTGATATCTTGTGACAAGGATCAAGTACCGGATCTGAAGCTGGCAGCGAGCCTAGCGAGAATTTTTGCAGGTGCCCACCAGAACCTGCATCAGCAGAGCACGCTGACATTTGTGTGTTGGAGTCAGCGCTCTAGTTCTTCAATTGCCGAGGACCTGGAAGAGCCTGCAGCACAGGTAATGATAAAGCGCTAACCTAAGCGCCAGGAAGATAAGTGAAGACTTGGAACACGCTGCGTCTCCAGGACACGAAGCCAACTGACCAAGGACGCGGCTAGAGGCGTAGTTAAATCGGCATGGCATGACTGCCCCAACACAGCCAAATGAGCAGCATCCAACGTAAAGGCATGAGACAACAGTGCTTCCTTCTTTGTGTAGTCAGGAGGGCCGGGCCCTCAAAAACAATGTTTTTGCTTCATGCAACCTGGCAACCTCGCACGAGAGTTGATCTGCTGTATGTTGTTTGTTCCTTGTCTGGGCGGGAATCTGTGAGTGTGCAGCCATTTTCCAAGTTCTGGAGTTTATGTTGAGGTCATCATCGTTATAGTTATAGTTGTTGGTGAGAGTTTTCTCGCTTTCCAATCAACACAAGTCTGCCCAGAGTCTACTGTCCATCGCTTTCATACCTCCTACGATGCAGAACTGCCTTTAAACAATTCAAAAGTTTGTAGGTGCGCTCTGGCATTGACTATGGCTATGGGGACACTCAGGGTGGGGCAGTGGAGGGGCAGTCCGGGTCAGGCACTAAAAGACATGTCAGGGTTAGGCTCTGAAGCTATAGTTCGGCATTTTTGGAAGATGGCTGACCGCGCGATGTCAAAATCTAACAAGCGCGCAGCAGAGTGGGGAACAAAATGATGCTTTCCGTAGTTCAACAACAGTGGTAGCATGCCAACTTCCACAGGCCCACACAAACAACTCAGCAAAAAGGACAAGAAAGGCAAGATCTGAACAGCGGTTGGACCTTAAGCCAGAAACTTCTGGGTATGGAGGGTCCTCTATAATGCCCGAGTAGCAAAGGATTTTCTCAGCATAGTGAGTGCAAGGGCAGGGTTGTGGACTTGCTAAGCGGCTTCCTCTGCTAGAGGCACAAAACATTCCCACACCCACAACGGACAAAGATGTGTTAACATTCGCCTGCCGATCTGAAACTCCTAGGTTCAATGGCAAGGATGCAAACAAGCGTTTGGGGGGGTGCAGTTTTTCTGGCGCAAGGCTTAGCATGGCCAGCGTTCAACGTCTGACTCGGACTCACTGGTGGGCTCCAGCCCCTGGCAGCCAATGCTCATGCTATTTGTGTCTCGAATTCAATCTCTCCACAGCCCTTTCCATCTTACAGGAGCAACATAGATTCGACGAGCGTCCAGCAGTCTGGATGTTCCAAACAAAAATTACAAGCACGTCAGGCCTCAGCCCAATCACGTTGTGCCTGCGGTCGCACCGCATGGAACAATTTCCTAGGCCCTATCTGTTAGACGCCACGTTTACTGACTACAGCATACTACAGTATGATGCCTCACATGCTTGACAACTATGGATTGGGACGGCTTTGGTTCCTCGTTCCGGAGCANNGGGCCTCAAGGAATTGGGCCACGGCATGCTTAATACGTAGGCGGTGCCATGTTTCGTTCAAAGTTTCAAGAGCTTAAAGAGAGATGTGCACCGCAAAGTCATCCAAAAAGTGCTCGGGCCTGAGCCAACGCCAGAACCCGCTCGCTCTGCTCCTTGAAGTCAAGCTATATATCTGTGGCAGAGCAGCATTATTTGCATTGACAGTAGCAGCAGTTGCAGCGGCTACGCAAGTTGCCGAATCTCGTGCCGCGACACATGCGACTATCGTTGTAGGCACTACTCTGATGCTGTTGAACTCACTTTCCTGTTATCTTGCACGCTAACTCACTCCGCTACTCTCTTCATGTTATCATTCCATGCTTGCAGACTTGACAAAGTGTCTAGGGGCAGGTCGTAGCAAGGTATCTAGCACTCTGACATTAAACATCTTGTGCTGCAACAGCTTGTCAGACTGTCGGGCACACAAAGTTCTATTGAGCGGAGTGAATCATAACCTATCGGGTACATGCGAAGCTGCTGAACAGCTCAGCCCAGGCCTTGCCTTTGGCGTCGTGCGGTGTTCGCACTCAAGAAGGCATTGCGCAAGAGAAGCCTGACTTGTCACGAGTTTTGTGAATTTTGTTGCCCTGTCCCTGTCCGAGGAGCCAGCCTTTGCCTCTGCTGCGGCACTGCTCCGAACCTGGAATACAGTAGCCCTTGCCATCTCCCTACCAGCACCCGGGAAATCGCAGGATGCCCTGATGCTCTACGATGCTCTGCGGAAGGTGTGCTCGCGCGACTTTTTTCAGAGGAACAAATCAAGGCTTCAAACTTCAAAAGCAAAAGCCTCTGAACTGTGCCTGCAATGGTATCGGCTGGGGGAGAGATCTCTTTGCCCGTCCAGAGACCCACGGATGGCGAGCAGCCTCGTGACACTTTGGCCCCCGATTTTCAAGGTGTGCTTGAGGAGCGCCTCCGCAGCTGTACATCGACTCTTCGGGTCCTGACGAGCGTTGAGATGCCACAAAGAGGAATCGTGTGGACCCAGACGCAGGCGATAAAACTCATCCTTCTCCAGCATCGCCGAAAGAAAGTTCTGGCATTTGTTTGAAACCTGCACTCCAGGTGGCCCATGCGGCTGGTCGCCAGCATGCACACATGTATCGTTGTGTGCATGTTGCTAAGTGCTGCTAGCTCAAAATCAGCCTTGTCTACACGGCAGTCAAGGTCGAGAGACGGCAAAGGCAGTACACCGCACAAGCAATTGCTACTAAACTGGTGCATCCCCGTACTTCCCGCGTGCCCACTGCTACGTTACACTTTGCTTTGATTTCCCCTAGAGTGTGTCGCATCTGTTGCTGGACTCGCCTGATGGCTGCCATCCTTCGACCTGAGCGTCTCAAAGCGCTGAACTGTGTCAAATTGGTGGGTAGCTGAACATAGCTCCAAACGTGGATGAAGAACAAAGGACTCCATTTCGAGAAAGATGGAGAGTCTATCACTGGGCGTCAAACAGGGTGGGGGATAGAAAAAATTGAGCATCAAAAAATATGCCCAGCGCATCAAAAAAAA